>MCJB01001313.1:17464-27556 GCA_002018475.1 Nicotiana obtusifolia | reverse complement strand
GCCCACCCCCCACTTACCCACCGCACCTCTTACCTCCACTCCCACCCTAAATAAAAATATTATTAATAGTACTTTCTTTTCATGTTATAAATAATTTTTTTTTTATTTCAACAAATGAGTACTTTTTTTCATGATATAAAAAAGTATTGTTTTCATTTTACCAAAAAATACTTTCTTTTCATGATGTAGAAAAGTATTTTCTTTCATTTCAACAAAAAAATATTTTTTTATTTCAACAAAATGAGTATTTTCTTTTCATGATGTAGAATAAGTATTTTCTTTTATTTCAATAAAATAAGTATTTTATTTTCATGTTGTAGAAAGAGTACTTTCTTTTTCAACCAAAAAGGAGTATTTTCTTTTTAGTTATGGAGCAAAAATTTAACGTTGTTTTTGCGTAAAAAAGTAAAGTAACACATTAGTTCCTTTAGGTTTGTGTGACTTTTCAGAAGAATAATTAAATTCTTGAAGAAAACAGAGTCTTGAAAACGTTGGCTATTTTCCTAAACAAATATTTTTTACTCTCTAACCAAATACTAGAAAATATTTTCCGAAATTTTTTTTCCATTCACCAAACAAACAAGGAAAAATAAGTGATAAAATCACTCATTTTTCGTAAAAACGTTTTCTATGAAAAATATATTCTCTTGTACCAAACACACCCTAAGTCTCTAAAAAAAAGTACAACTATCTAAAATAGCTTTTTAAAAATCTTTTATTTTTCAAAGATTGTCATTTGGCAAGCAGATATGAAGAAAGTGTTTAAAGTTTTTCCGCATGACACTTTCCTCCAAATAAGAGCTCGACAAAAGTTACTAGACTTTTTTACGGAAAAAAAAAACATTTCCCTTTTTCTTTTATTGTTATTATATTATTATATTATTATATTCTTTCAAGTAAACCCATGCAAGAAAAAGGATTTTCTGGAGTCATAATTTGCTTTATCTCAACACCCAAACAATGGGTTTGTAATCGATACTCGGAAACCTATCCAATAACGCGTGAATTTCCGAACTCTCATGAAGTATTGATCTACAATGCAAGGATGAAAATATGGGCAGTAAAGTAATTTGAACCCCACATTTGAACTCGACAGAAAAATACGGGAACAGGGGTAAATGGTGGGGAAGATAGTGCCTATAACCGCCTTAACTGCCACTACTCACAAACACATTACTAATAAGTAAACAAAAACCCAGAATTGAAAAGAAAAATAAATCAAAACTTTGAATTGTAAGTAGTCTGACAATTGATAAAGTAAGATTTCAATGAGTGATTCGATGATAAAGAAAGGGCCGTGGAAAGCGGAAGAAGATGAGGTGTTGAGAAAGCATGTGAAAAAATATGGGCCAAGAGATTGGAGCTCCATTCGATCCAAAGGCCTTTTACAGCGTACTGGCAAATCTTGTCGTCTTCGTTGGGTCAATAAACTTCGCCCCAACTTGAAAAAGTTAGTTACTTCTTTTCATTCTACAGTATTGCTTTCTATTCTCGTCACTCTTCTTTGTACTCAGCATTTGTTGGGTTGAGAAATTTCTGTTTTAAGTTAAGTATTTTCATTGTGGGATTTTCTTTTTTGGGTTGGGATATAGTGGGAATTTCTTGTTGCATTGCTTGCAAAATTGTGTTTTTGGTCAAGGTTTTTTTTGTTTTTGCTCTTCTTTTCTAATTTTTTGTTGTTAAAGTTGCAATTTTGCTGAGAGTTTGTGGAGTTTCAATGCTAATGCATTTTCATCGTGGGGTTCCCATTGTTGGGGTTGGGAAATAGCGGAATTACTTAATGCGTTGCTTGTAGAAAGGGTTTTTGGTTATGGGTTCTTTGTTCTGCTATTTTTATCTTACTATATATAATTGCCAAAAAAAATGTTTTTTATGTTTTTATTTTTCATAGAATTTACCAATTTGCTGATATTTTGTGGAAATTGTTTTTAATTATTTTTCATGGTGGGGTTTGTTGTTTTTACAATATTTCTTTGTGAAGATATGCAGTTTTCTTTTAACTCTCTTCTTCCTGTAAGTTCGCTTAAATTGTTAAATTGCTGAAATTTGTTGGAGAATTCAAAATGAGAGATTTGCTGCTATAGCACTGATGATGTTGCAATGCGTATCAGATGTTTGATTATATGCTTAGTGTTAGCATCTGCTTCTGTCAAACTGGAAGTGTACTTGATGAAATGAAGGTGATACCTCTTTTGTTAATTATTCATTTTCTTTTCTTTTGAATGAGTAGTGGAGTGAAGTTTTCAGCAGAGGAGGAGAGGACTGTGATCGAACTTCAGGCACAATTTGGGAACAAATGGGCTAGAATTGCTACATATTTGCCTGGACGAACTGACAACGATGTCAAGAATTTTTGGAGTAGCCGGCAGAAGAAATTGGCTAGAATTATGCGGACCTCAACACCACAGCCTAGTAAGCCCCAGAAGAGTAACAACAGGGAAGCTCCTGTTCTTCAAAAACTTCCCTCAGTAGAGGTAATTCAATATTCTTGTCATCCCTATACTGCTCTCTGGTTTATCCTCTAGTGTTATCAAATTTTACCAGAGTTGCTTAAACGAATCTTCTGTATAATTGGTTTAGCTGAGACATTGAGACCTTTTTGACTGGTATTTTTCTCAAGATCCGATAAAATGGGTAATTGAAAACTTCATGGACCTTGTATCTCTCAGCTTCCTCATTTGTGGTCAGTCTAGTCTGTGACAGTTTAGTCAAAACTTCTCAGATAGAAAGAGTCATAGTTAAGATAAGTAAAAGCTCTAATTGTAGTTGTCTTACTCTTAACCAGCCAATGACGTTGTATGTTTATGCCTTTTCACTGAATAGTTATCCCCACAATTTGTCATTTTCAGCTTGTGGATTGGATTATCTCTTTCTCTTATTGAATTTTCAGGGACCAAAATTGAGCTCATTGGCAGAGGAAAGGTCTTTGTCCATGTCCCAGTATTGCCCATCATCCTATATGAACAATTGTGACACAATCAACATGGTCCAATGGCCAGAGTTAGTGAATTCAACTACACTTCCTTTCGAGCCTGATCTACTTCAACCTGAGTTCATTCCTAATGAGAAGAGAGCCTGCTTCGGGTCACAGATTCCACTTCCCTTTCCTCAGATTCCGCTGCAAACTGACTCTAGTCACCCACTGGAAAGTCAAATATTACCCACGAAACTTGAGGAATCTGACTTCTTAGATTTTTTCGGGCAGCTCAGTGCTTCAGACATAGGAAATGTGCAAGTCCCTTTTGTACCAGCATCATGTTCTGGACCAGAGAGAAGCTCTGAGACTATTTCCGTAAAGAGAGAAGTCGACGTCCCCCTTACACCAGATAGCTTCATCGATGACTTCCCCATGGATATGTTTGATCATATCGATCCACTGCCAAGCCCATTCAATTGGTGATGTAGTAATTAGTCTATTTCGGATAGGAAGAAGGACATTCTTACTAGCTTGTTGGACAGATATGTAATGTTCTATGTGACATGAATATTGCCATTGTAGCTATTCATTGTAACAGACAATTTGACCTAGTGCTTAACTGCTTCTAACAGTTTTCATCTCGTAGATTTGTGTTCTCTGATGGCTTGATGGAAGGTTTTGTATGTTGTTTTTGTATCTTCCACCATAAAAGGAAAGATTCTTAACCAGAGGTCTCGCGCGAATTCGAATCCTGAATATGAAGTCATCTTTATTAGAGAGTACTTTACCCCATATTAGAGAATACTTTACCCCTTATGGGAACTTTTCGGCGCGAATCCAACTTTAATTGGGCCCTAATACAATTATGAGTTCGGTTTTTACCAACTCTTGATCAATGCATATACTGGATAAGCTGTTGGTTACAATTGTTGAATGAATGATTAATAGCTTGTTTGGCCAAGTTAATTTTTTGGCCAAAAGTGCTTTTTTGCCAAAATCAAGGTGTTTGACAAGCTTTTTGAAGGAAAAAAAAGTGTTTTTGAGTACAAGCAGAACCAGTTGTGGAGAAGTAGAAAAAAGTAGCTTCTCTTCAAAAGCACTTTTTTGAAAAACACTTTTGATAAAAATACACTTAGAAGCACTTTTTAAAAGTTTAGCCAAACACTAATTATTGCTCAAAAGTATTTTTCAAATTAATTAGCCAAACACAAACTACTTCTCACCAAAAATACTTTTTTTAAAAGCACTTTTCAAAACAAGCAGATTTTAGAAAGCTTGGCCAAACAACCTATTATAGCTAATTATATCACTGCAAGCATTTCATAAAGGAAATTTAACTCGTATAGCAAAGGTATACACCCAATTTATTATAAACCAAAACCATTTTAAAATATTATTTTCTATAGCTACCTTTTATATTTTATTGCAAAATAGGTATTTATGGTATAAACTACAATTGAGGCGTGAAATATGCTATTTATGCTTTTTTTTTCTCTCGTTCTTTCAATTAACACACGATTCTCTCTAAAAATCCCAACAAAAATTTTCATCTTTCTCTCTCTCTCTCTGAGCAAAATTCTTGCTTAGTCTCTAAATCGGATATTGCAATGGATTTGTACTGCTTAGTTTCTACGCCGGATATTTGCAATGGATTTGTATTGCAATATTAGAAAGAAAGAGACTGCGACGATATTGCAATGGATTCTTCTACACGAATACTGAATATTTTTTACGCTGGAGAAGATTTGAGGGCTGGGTTTTTGTTCGTCTCTATTTTTAGTTTCAATACAATGTGTACAATATTTTGCTTGGCCGAAAAACGCCATCTCCAACGAACTTTCTTCTCTTCTTTGCTATTAAGTCACATACAATGATATAAATACATTATATTCTGTACAAATACACTATATTTTTATATAAATACATTATTTTTTGCCTGTATTTATGTATTTCGAAGGTTTGTATTTTTTTTTAATACAGCTGAATACACCTGTATTCATGTGTGAATACAGGATATAAACATTGAAATACACTGAATACAAACATTAAAATAGAACTAAATATAAACAGTAAATACATTTAATTTTAAAATACAGTGAAACACACTGAATACAACTAGAAATATGATGAATATAATCAATGAAATATACTGAATACAACAATAATAATATGTATTAGGAATAACTAAAATACTGTATATACAAATACATTTGAATACACTGAATATAAAATAGCGAATACGGTAAATACAAATATTGAAGCTAATGATTGCAACAGTAAAAAAATATATATATTGAAACACACTAAATACAAAAGTTATATACAACTGAAAAATTATTATAATTAATTGGATTGATAATGAGGTATGTTAGAATTGATTTTGTTGAGTTATATTAGGAGAGTATCACGCTAATTGATATTATTTTCGTTATTAGACAGTTGAATATACCTATTTTTAAGGTGATAGTCGTTACTGTAATCATGAATACATGGAGCGAATACATGTGAATACATGCACGTATAGCTGGACTGCTTGATTTTAGGCGCTTTTTGCTACTGTATTCATGAATACAGCAGCGGGAATACATCGAATACACTACCATAACAACTGAATAGTAGCTATAGGAAATAATTATGTATATGGTAGCTATAAATTGTTAATAGCCACTAAACAATAGTAATTTCGGAAAATTCCTCTTTCATAAATCATTTGACTTTCCTCAAGGTGCCAAGGGAATTTAAAGTTTAAGTTATAATTAATCTCCTTTGGATCTCAGTTCTATTTTGGTAACCATAAATGATTCATGCCATCCTTAATGATATCTTCCCTACGGTCCACAAAAAGTGATCATTTTATCTTTAGCATACTCATTAAGAAAATACGAATTCCTAGAGAAAAAGAGATGTATTCATTAAATTAACCTTAATTAATTATTACCTTGACACATTGGAATATGTAAATAAGGAATTCCTTTTAGATTATGTAAATAGACACTTATTTTGGACCAAAATAAAAAGGTAAAATGATCACTTATTGTGGACCGGAGAGAGTATTTAATTTAAGTGTTATTTGCTGATATTGTAAAAGGATTTAGTAAAATTCTATATACATTTTTTCCCTCAATGCAATTCAAAACTAGCAAGATGTGTTGTTCATCTATCCCTTTCTGTTTTAGGTAATTTTAATGCTTTGTTGCTATGTCTAGTTTCATTGATGCTAAATCATTTATGTTTAAAATTTAAAATATGATATCCATGGGTTTTTTCTTTTTCTTATAATGAACTAGACATATTCATGTTTATCTGCCTTAGATCTATCGCTATTTGAACTTAACATCGTTGTTCCGTTGATTACGATCTTTTAAAATATTCATTTTGAAATTATTTAGTAAGAAATTGTTGCTCAATAACGTCTATAAAAAATAGAAATAATATCTGAGTTCATCATAGAATTAAATGCTTTAATTTGACCATTATATCAACAGTCATTAGTAAAGAAAAATCATTGTTAAGTACTAATATGAATTATTTTAGTAAAACTAATAAATGTTGGAAAAAGGTACAAAATTACCGCAAACATTACTATAAGAAATATTTTAATTTTACCATTTATTAAACGTTGAGGCTATTTATACTGTTACTTTAAAAGAATCATACCTAGTGAAGTTTGAACTGTAATGACCCCAATTTCTCTCTGTAGGATGTTGTGATGGTACCTGATCTATAAGATTAGGTAAGCCTAGCACACATGCAGAATTTAAGTGGAAAAGTAATAAAACTTTTAATTTAACCACTAGATATCATAAAAAGACTCCGCAACTCAACTGAAAATAACTCCCAAAATCCGGTGATACCGAGTCACAGGCTCTACGAGAGTATACTGAACATCCCCATACAACAATATCTATAAAAAAAGGAAAATGAAATAGAACTAGATAGAGGGTGACTTCGAGGCCTGCGGCGCCGGCAAGTATACCTTGAAGTCTTCGATCCAAGCTCGACTCACTGGTGCCTAGGTTGGTATGAAGTACCTGGATCTGCACAAAAAGATGTGCAGAAGCGTAGCATGAGTACACCACAACGGTACCCAGTAAGTATCAAACCTAATCTCGGTAGAGTAGTGACGAGGTCGGGTCACGATATCTACTGGAATAAATAAAGAAACTGAATAGGTATAGGATAGTATGATAATGAATGCAAGGGAAATGATACAAGGAAGAGATATAACAAGAGTAGCTACACTGAGACTATGGCAATTAAGGCATCACGGAAGAAACACGTAACAAGAATGCCAAGGAAATGATGCAACGAAAATACAAGTGATGTAAATGAAAGGTATCAACAAGAATCACTACCGAGGCACCGCCTCATAGTCTCATTTCATAAATCAAATCACAATCTTTCCTTATATCACCGCGGGAGCCTTACATTTAGTTTGAAAATCATTATTCCAGAAATAGCTACTCACGTTTTAGCCCACCTTATCACACTGTGTGGCTTCAAGTAGTTCCCCCACTAACAACACACGTATCAAGCCCACCTTATCTCATTGCATTTGTTTCAACCCCAATCCTTATACCACCGCATGCGTATCAATATCACAACATATCACAAATCGCACCTCAAGTACCCAATACCACAACTTGTCAAAGAAGTCAACAATAATAGTGTTTCCACAATAAATAGCCCATGGCTCAACGACATATGTACAAGAGCCTCAACAATAGCAACCAAAAGTGAATAAATTAACAAGAATGGTATTTCAACAAATTTACAATTTTGCCTCAATGTGAATCACAGCCTTTATAACTTCAACACCAAAATTCAACAAATAAGATATTCTACGAAATAACAACTTTAAGTAAAGGAACTCAAGGTTCAAATAATGAGTAAGGAATTGAGAGAACAATAACTTTAACTTCAATTAAGCATGTAAAGGCAATTAGCAAGTAAGAGATAAGACAAATATTAACAATGTCAAGTAAAGCATGTGAAGATAGACTAATGATGATGAATATAACATGTTATGTCAACTCAATTAAAGGCATGAAAGAAATCTACATGCCTAAAACTGGTCAAATACCTATTTAGCCCGTGTACACACTCGTCACCTTGCGTACACGTCTTCCACATACCACAATTAACAAAAAAACCACCAATCCTAAGGGGTAATTCACCCACACAAGGTTAGGCAAGACACTTACCTCTAAACATGCTAACTCAATCCATTGTAAGCTATTTTTGTGATTATCCAACTCCGAACAGCTCGAATCTAGCCATAACAACTTCATACCATAAATATAAACCATAAGAAACTAATCCGAACAATAAAGTTGCATTCTTTAAAGAGAAATAAAAAGTCAACTCAAAACGTTAACCCCGGGCTCGCATCTCGGAACCCTATCAAACTTACAGAATTCGAACACCTACTCGATAACCAGTCCAACCATATAAATATTACTCGAATCCGCGCTCAAATCCCCAAAATTCGGTCTATGAATTTTTACAAATATTCCAACTCAAATCACTAACTAAATGACAAAAATAACAATGGATTCGTGTATAATAACCAAGTCCGAGTTAGAATCACTTAACTCGATGATTTCCTTGAGAATCCCACTAACAATCACCACAAATCGAGCTCTCAAGGTCAAAAGATGAAGAATGAAATAAACCCTCGTCTCTAGCTCTTTTCTACCCAGTGACTTTCGCTTCTGCGAGCTCTTAGCCGCATCTGCGGCTCCGTACCTGCGGAATTTTTATCGCAGGTGCAATCCTCACTTAGGCCTAGGCCCGTTCGCTTCTGCGGACAATTTCTCATTTATGCGGAGATTCGACCGCACCTACGTTACTTCACAAGTTCTTCCCAGTTCCGTTTCTATGGAAGAAATGGTCGCAACTGCGGATGTGCATCTACGCAGGCTTCCGCACCTCCGACCTTGGCCTGGCCTAGACCTTTCCTCTTCTGGGATACTTCACTCGCACCAGCGAGTCCGCACCTGCGGCCACTCCCACCATTGGTGAGATTACACTAGAACAGTTGAAGCTTCAGCAAATAACTAAGTCCAAAATTAGCCCGATTTCAATTCGATTCACACCTGGGGCCCCCGGGACCCGGTACGAATATACCAACAAGTTTCAAAACACGTACAGACCTACTCGAGGCCAAAACTCACATCAAACAACATCAATTCTATGAATCTCAACCCAATTCAAGCCTATTAAAACTATGAACATCCGACTTCCAAAACTAACGCTGATTCATACCAAAACAACTTCGACTGATCTCAAATTTTTGTGCACAAGTCATAAATGATATGACGGGCCTATTGCAACTTCAGAAATCGGAATTCAACCCCGATATCAATAAAGTTAACTCCTGGTCAAACTTCTCAATCGTCCAACCTTCATCTTTCTAACTTTCGCCAATTCAAGTCGAAATGACCTACGGACCTCAAAATCAATATCCAGACACACTCCTAAATCCAAAATTACCATAAAGAGCTATTAGAATAGTCAAAACTCCATTCCGGAGTCGTTTACACAAAGGTCAAACTCCGGTCAACTCTTTCAACTTAAGCCTCCAACTTAGGGACTATATGCTTCATGTCACTCCGAAACTCACCCGAAACCAAAACCAACTATTCCGGCAAGTCAGATAACTGTAATATAACATAGAAAGCAATAAATAAAGGGACAAGGCTAAAATACTCAAAACGGCTAGCTAGGTCATTACATCCGCCCTATCTTAAGACAAACTTTCATTCTCGAACGAGTATAGAGACATACCTGAAATGGTGAAAAGATGAGGATAACGGCTACGCATATCATGCTCGGTCTCCCAAGTCGCCTCCTCGACTGGTTGACCTCTCCACTGAACCTTCACTGAATCAATGCTCTTTCACCTCAACTTTCGGACCTGCCTGTCCAAGATGGCCACCGGCTCCTCAACATAAGATAAATTCTTGTCCAATTGGATTGAGCTAAAATCTAACACATGGGACGGATCACCGTGATACTTCCGGAGCTTAAAACATGGAATACCGGATGAACTGCAGCTAGACTAGGTGGCAATGCAAGCTTGTATGCCACCTCACCAATCCTCTCAAAAATCTCAAAAGGTCCAATATACCTAGGGCTCAACTTGACCTTCTTCCAGAACCTCATAACACCCT
>MCJB01001312.1:3801-15692 GCA_002018475.1 Nicotiana obtusifolia | reverse complement strand
AGAGTACCGGCGAACCCTGTACATGACTACCCTTATTATTTATAAGGTGTACCCTACTTGCCTGGATGGCAATAACAACATTATAACTGTTAACTATAATGACATTAACCTGTCACAACAACGTACCATTACATAAACATGCATTCACCCGCAACATCATCAACTGGGCTATACACAAAACCGTACAACGGAATACATACGATGCCAACAAGGCGACATAATTACACATAGCCCAACTCTTGTCTATACACACACTGACTTCTTGTCTAATGAGCCTCTATGGAATACATACAAAATACTTAGTCGGAACAGGGCCTCGACATGCCCAAAAACATCTATACAAAAACATACCCAAGTATAGCAAGTCCGAAAGATGAATCTTGCTATTTCTGCTGATCTGGTAGCCTACTGTGGAGGAGGAGCTTCACATGTCAATCTATTTGGACCTGCAGCACGATATGCAGCGTCCACAAACAAAGGACGTCAGTACGAAATATGTACTGTGTATGTAAGACAGGAATACAACTGAAAGCAATAACATAAACAGCATAATAGGAATATACTACTCATAATACTGGGATTTACCTCCGAAGGCAGCATACCTTTAACATTTTCATTGTGGAACTCATTTCCATCATTTCAGAGATTTAAGACATATTTCATTCTCACAAGCCTGTTAGTTTCATATATGTTCATTATATCAAAGGCATTAGGCATTCATTTCTTTAGTTTACACCTGCTTTACTGCGGACTTCATACTTTTAAGTATATCATTTCAAACACATTCATCATGTAGTCATTCTATTTATACAATCATCGTGCATACGTCCTTATAGGACCACAATCAATAATCAGGCCTCCGTGTGCTTCATAATCATTATTAATATTATTGTTATCACATACAATCACACACATATGCCTCCATGGGCTCATAATCATATCATAACTGTAATCATAACCTTAACCTTACCCGGCCCTTTCAAGCTCGGTTATAATAGTGTATGCCTCTTAGGGCTCATACCCGGCCATATCAAGCTCGGTCACAATGATGTGTGCCTCTTTGGGCTCATACCCGGCTATATCAAGCTCGGTCATAATCATATTGGCCTCTTTGGGATCATACCCGGCTATATTTAGCTCGGTCATTATATACAACTAAGCACGCACATAGATAATACACACATTCATTCACATCATATATGGCCCTTACTTGCGGACTTCTCGCATTCATTACCATTCTTGCTCATACCATTTAGAACATCTTTTATCGTCATTGTTATAGGATTCACAGGCTTCCATCAACGTTATTATTATTATGAGGACAGGATAATATCCTTCTAAAGGAAGAAACCTACACTACACTGGCTTCTAAGGGTAAAACATTCTTTAACATTCGATTCATAGCAATTCACTTATGACTTGTGTCCTTACATGTTACTCTTATTACACTTCTTTGTCATAGCGTCATAACACTTAGTTCTCATTTCGATTGTGTTCATAAGGTAGCATAACGTCGAACATGTAGCAACATATGGAACTTTCATAAGAGGGAATCAATGTAAGCCTTCATAGCTTCTAAGAATAGAGTATTCTTTTGGGGCTACTTTGAGACATATTGTATCCGACAAGAACCGTGCAAAAGAAAGAACGGTATCGTCTTACATACCTGGTGCGTATATTTAGCATCCGCTTCCAAGCTTATGGAAGTGCGTACAATTCTTTAATCTACAATTTAGGAACAACCCAATTGTTACTTACTATGCTTCGTAGATCCTATTATTCATAATCTCTGAAGTTCATGTGATGCTTTTCCCTAATTTCTTCCTTCTTAGTCTTATTAAGCATGTTTATGACACAAGCAACTCAAAATCGTTCATGACCCACTCTATTGGTGGTGATTAATTTAGACCCATAGCTTTCTTTCTCATTTTCATGGATTCCTACATGCATGTGATGGATTTCCAAGAATCCCTAAGTAAATGGGTGTAAGAACTTACCTTGCATGTTGATTAACTTATTTCTCTTTCTTGATTCTTCAATCTTTAAGTTTCTCCCTTGAGTTGGGTTTGCAAGAGGAGAACTTCAGCTAGGGTTCCTTCCTATTTCCCCAATTTATGCTTTCCTTCTTCAATTTCGTGTGTTTGGAAGAGGAAATTTCAGTTAGGGCTCATGGGTTTCTTTGAGAGAAGTGTTTGAGGGCTTTTCTAATGTTTGGGTCTTGTAAAAATGAAGAGGGAACGAGTTTAGGTCCCTTTTATAGGTCGAAGAGTCAGAAAGTTAATTTCAGCAAAGTGTCAAATTCGCGACCTCCTTACCCATCGCGAAATGGAAGAGCGGTTCGCACTTTGGTCGTGAAACTGTGACCTCAGGTTCTGCTTCATTTCGCGACGTGGGTGGTCATTTTCGCGGTTCGCTTTTCCATTTTGCGAACCGCATTCCCGTCGCTTTCCTCGCCTAAACTCTCTGCCTCAGTTCGCGATGCAGAAGGCTGATTTCGCGATTCGCTTTTCATTTCGCGAATCGCTTTCTCGTCGCTTTTCTTCGCCTTAACTTTCTGTCCGTGTTCCCGATGGACATGGTGATTTCGCGAACCGCTTTTCAGTTTCGCGGTTCGCTTTCTCGTCGCGTTTTGGCATCTCCTTCAGTCCAGTTCTCTGCTTCAGTTCGCGACCCTCATTGTCAGATATGCGAATCGCATATGTAAAAAGCGATTCGCATAATTCCCTTTTTAACGCTTTTTGTTCATTTTGTTCTTTTTCTTAACATTTTAACTATTTCTCAAATTCTTAGGTCCCCATACACTTACTACATTACGGCATAATCAAGTAGGTGAATTTATGGGGTATCACACCTATATAAGGGGTGTTTCCGTGTTTTTAGATTTAGATTATATAGATGATATAAATAAAAATTGTGAGATTTTTCTTGCACTCTTGTGTGTGGCTACTCTTGGATTTATTTTTCAACCTTCAAGACTCAACTTTTAAACCCTATACGAAATCTTAGATCACTTCTAGGTATTCAAGAAAGATGATAAATTTAGGCTTATTGTTGTTCTTGTTATTCTAAAGGGTCAGGTGTCACAATCTATCTCTTATTTTTAATTCTCTATCAAAGGCGATTAGTTCTTCATTAGCTAATTGTTGTTGCTAGGATTCAACTTCAAGAATAGATTTCTTGAATTCAAGAAACTCTATCTATCTTTAATTTCTATCTTTTTTTTCGTTTCCCTATTTTCTTTTAACTTCCGCACGTTTCTTGATTTTCGTGTTTTTTTCTTAGAAGTTCTTGGCCCCCTATCGTATTGTTATCAGTTCTTTCACCCCAACTTTATAGGTTCGTAGATTTTAACTTGTTTTCTTGCATTTCCATAAATACCCATTGTTTTTAACCTTTAATCTATGCTTTTTCATGGTAGAAATTAGTGATTTAGGTAGAAATTGGGGATTTTGAGAAACTGAGATTTAGACCTCCAATTGAGGGTAGATTTCGAAACTACTCACATAATCGGGCTCGGGGGTGAATGGGTAATTGAATTTTGATCCGAATCTCGGGTTTTGACCAAGCGGGTCTGGGGTTGACTTTTGTTGACTTTTCCTAAATCATTAAAAATTGAATCTTTTTCACTCGTGGGTAGTTTCCAAAGGTTATTTTGAATTGTTTGAACTATATTTGATTAGATTTAATTGATTTGGAGGCTAATTCTAGATGAAAAGCCACAGTTGTGCATTGATTTGGTTGGGAGTGAGGTAATTGTCGTGGTTAACCTTGACTTGAGGGATTATGACTTGTTGGTCTATTTGCTATATATTTTATGTGTGGGGACAACATATGTGAGGTGACAAGTATTTATGCATTGTCATTGGGTTAAAGTATATGTGTGAAAATTATTTCTTTGTATTAAATTGTTCTGTTAATCATGTTATCCATGCTTAGGTTAGATTATTACTTCTTTAAATTATTCGTTTCGTATTTATTGTTTACTTCAAAGATGTTGTATATTTTGCAAGTCAAGCTTGATATTGTGGCACTATATTTGAAGTGAAATTGTTTCCTGCCTTGATTTTTATTATTCAGATTTGTATTATTGCTTGGTGAGGAAGAGAGAGAAGCACGAAGGGTGTTGTCGTGCCTTATTTGAACTCATTATCATATACTAAAAGATTTGAGAGTAAAAGCACGAAGGGTGATTGATGCAGGTAAACCTGATCATGATACGTTTAAGCCTTCAAGACCATTCACGAGAAGTCAAGCTAGAGAGCTTCATGATGCATATTTGATGGTGAAGAAGAGCCAAGCGTTTCTAAGCACATTGTGATGTTTGTGGATATGTTGTGAATGTTGTGTAGTTATGAAAGACATTAATTCTTACTTGTGATTATGTCCTGCGTGACACTTTAGCTACTTAGCCAATTTGTGGCCTTTTTATTTATTGTTTATTCCTAGTTAGCTTAGGACAAGGCTCATTCTCTATATAAGCCTAAAGACCTTATTATTTGTAGTAGTTTTTGACATTAAATTGAAGAATTTCGGCAGCCACCTTGTGCTCCCAAACGTGTAACTTTAACTTGTCCAATTTTGGTGTGATTCAAAATTGAACTTGTTCCTTTGTTTGATCGAACAATTTGCAAGACAATCTTTGTCTTGAGGGTCGTTTGTATAATATAGGTACTCGTTGATTCCATCAAGAAGGTAAGTAGACTAGTTCCTACTTGTTGTCTTGATAATTCATAGAGCGTCTTACTTTTATCCTTTATTTTCTTGTTTAATATTGCATCAGTTGGTATCAGAGCTTGGAACGGGTTTGTTTTTACAATCCCAATCCTGTTCTTCGTGCCTTAGTTTTAGGTTCTATCGAATTTTCGTTTTGATTAAAAAAAACATAACAAAAAAAAAGAAATCCGAATCCGAACACAAGCACAGACAACAGATGATCAGCAGAAACAACACACACACAGAGCAATCAAGAGGCAATAACTTCACCACATCAGGTCTGCCAGACACTCAACTACTGCCCCAAAGAAGACAGAATTGGCAACCAACTCAAACATCACAGAAGGCCACATCAACTGAACACAATGATCTCACATTTGGTCAACAGAAGCAGTAATCTACTCAGTCACTTCAACAAAAGACACATGACATGCACGTATTCACAATAGCAGCAGCTCCAGTTGTTTACCCTAAAATACGAGTAACAATTAAATTTGTACGTGGTACTAAGGATACGTGACTTGGCCTGATACAATTAAAGGATAAGCGATAAATAAAAGCTGATTTAAGGAAATGAAAGAATAAACAAATCACTGAGGTTGAGTAATTTTGCTGTGACGGAACGAACAATAATGAAGTAGATAGTTTATGAAGGAGATAGCCAAAAAATGATAAGTGTTCTGTTGATAGTAAGTTGTCCTGTATACAATAGAGTTGAATTCTTTATATAGGGGGAGAGAATAATTCTATACAAGGTATAAGACCTAATTACAGGGTAAAAGATCCCTAAAATTATTGGGTTCAACGTCTCTGCTGATTTGGACCGTGATTCCCGCCGAGATAATTACACACCACGAGATTTTCGGCCTTTCTGTTATGCGAATCTGATATTTTTACCATATGATGTTTTACTCAGACCGGTCTCGACTACCTTATCTCGAGTGCTTTGGTCTCGAACTTTAACCAGATGACATCTGACCTCGAATTTACCTTCTCGAAGTGCCGGTCTCGATTTGCAAGAGATCGACCTCAAGTTGCATCAATGATGCAACCCAAGACCGATGTATCTTATATGTTCGATTGTATCCGACTCCATACATCAGTAACTCATGCAAAGCCCCAACATACAACAATCATCATGGATCACTGAATTTCTCATACTCCACAAAAATCCAGCCAACATACAACAGCATAGGAGAAGTAATACACAGGCAAAAACCAACTCAACAGCAACCCCATGACACAGGAACACAGTCAACACACCACCAGCAGAAACAACACTCACACAGGAACAACAACAAGTCAACCACAGGCCTAAAGGCATAATCAAAGGAAGACAGAAGTGCCAGCAAACACAGGAGGGCACATCAACTGAACACACTGTTCTTACACTTGATCACTCAAATACAAAAATAAACAACACAATCCTTCAAAAGCAGCAAGGCAAACAGTCAACAGCAGCCCAACACTCCGCTCATATCAGACCCAGTACCAACAAAAGTAGCTGATGCAGGTCAACCTGATCATGATACGTTTAAGGCTTCAAGACCATTTACGAGAAGTCAAGCTAAAGAGCTTCATGATGCACATTTGATGGTGAAGAAGAGCCAAGCGTTTCTAAGCACATTGTGATGTTTGGCATGTGATGCTTGTTACTGTGTTGAGATTATTGTGTTGTTATGGAAGACATTAATTCTTAGTTATTTGGGGTCCTGCGTGACCGTTGAATTACTTAGCCATTTGTGGCCTTTTTTGCTAGTTGTTTGTTTCCTAGTTAACTTAGGACAAGGCTCATTCTATATAAGCCTAAACACTTCATTTTTTTTGGTACCTTTTGACATTATTTTCAATCAAAAAAATGGCAGCAACATTGCTCCTAAATTCTCGTGTGTTAAACTAGTCCAATTTTGGTGTGATTCAAACTTGAACTCGTTCCTTGTTTGATCGAACTATTTGCAAGACAATCATTGTCTTGAGGGTCATTCGTATAGTATAGGTACTCCTTGATTTTATCAAGAAGGTAAGTAGACTAGTTCCTACTTGTTGTCTTGATAATTCATAGAGCGTCTTGCTTCTATCATTTGTTTTCTTGTTTCCACGTTTAATAATGCATCAGTTGGTATTAGAGCTTGGAAAGGGTTTGTTCTTACAATCCCAATACTGTTCTTCGTGCCTTAGTTTAGGTTCTTTCTTTAATTTTATTTTTGATTAAAAAAAGAAAAATAAGAAAAAACGTGACAAAAAAGAAAAAGATGAGAAAAACCAAGAATTGTTGTTGATTGAAGTTGCTATAACATATAGGGTTGAAATCTTGAAGATTTGATTGTTAAAATCCGTTCTTGAAACCAATCTTGAAGTTCTTGATCGTTTAAAAACCATTATTGAAACCCTAATTGAAATCTTGAAGTAAATTGAATTGCTAGAAGAATTATCAATAGTTCTTGGTTGGATTCTTGAAGTTCTTGGACGCCAATTTGTTGTTCTTGAAGCTAGTTCACGTTAATCTTGGAGTTCTTGAAGTTCTTGGACATCAATTTATGGTCTTGAATTAGTTCACGTAAATCTTGGGAATTCTTGAAGTTCTTGAACGCCCAAAATCGTTGTTCTTCAAGGTAGTCACGTGAAACTCAAGAATCTTGAAGTTCTTGGAATTAAAATTGTAGTTCTTGAAGAGTTTTGCGTTGTTCTTGAAGAGGGTCTTGAATCCTCAATCGTTCTTAACGAGTCTTCCTTGAATTCTTGAAGTCTTGAACATTAATTTGATAGTTCTTGGGGAAGTCTTGAACGTGTGAGAGAAAAAGAAAAGAGGGCCGAAACTGGGAGAAAGAGGAGGAATATGAAACCCTAATTCTAGTCCAAGAAGGAAACAACTCCCAATCCAAAAGGGAGAAGTTTCAAGGAGTTGAAATTCTATTTGGACAAGGAGAGGAGGGGCGAACTTGTTTTGGAAAAGGAGAAGGGGGGCCGAAAATCCTAAGAGCTAAGGAATGAGGATTTGTCTTCTCAAAACTAAAGTGGGAAAGCTTCAAAAATTTCCTTTTCTTTACTAATTCGAAATTCTTTCTTAATTACACTAATTCTAATTAGTAATTCTTAGGTAATTTTCTACTTAAGTAATTACTAATCTTTGAGCTAAGGGGACCTCGTGCTAAAACTCAGAATTTCCACTTTCGTAGATAATTCTTGGCTTCTTGTGCTCACTTAAAAAGCTGTCCGCCTATCGAGTCACATAACTTCACTCACCCCGAAGAAAACTATTGAACTTGTGAACTTGAAAGGTCGCTAAGGAACTTGGTCAATTAGAGGAAGCCAATTTGAAGACAAGTGTGAAATCCTACCCAAAAATTTGAGTGAACCCGAGAGTTATTCAAAAAGTGAGAGAGAGTATTTTTAACTAACCTTAACACATTCTCTAGTCTTGTTTCTTTTGCAGGTACATGGCTACGGAAGGTGAAAAGGTTGTGACTAACATTACTTTGGCCGAGCTCTTGGCCGAAGTAAGGGCAATTAGAGCCCGAGTGGAGAACATTGAAAGATCCTCTAGCAATCATAAGCATGCTGGAGAAGAAACTAGTGACGGTTTCATTGTCAGACCCGAGCAGTTCGTGGAGTTAGCTCGCCAAAACGAGCTGAGGGACGGAGGTGCTCAAAATGTCAGGACCATGAGGATTCCCTGGGGTTTCATACCACCATTAATGCCTTCCTGGAGAAACATAACACCCATCGGGGATATGAGAGCAGCCCAAGAGGCTGATCAACCCGAGTTCGAGTAATTTGAAGATGATGATTTGGGGCCACGTATCCGATAGTAGGGAAATGGAATGGAGGCCGAGACTACATGGGAAGACATGGTTATGATCGTGGTCCGAGAGGGAGGCTTAGAGGTTTTGGTGGAAGGAACATAGAGCATGAGTTTGATGAATATGCTGAGCATTATGAGGACTTCCAACCAATCTTACCAAACTGAGGGGGCCGAGACCATGTCCGAGACAATGGGTTGAACAGCGTCAAGGTTACTATCTCTGCCTTCAAGGGGACTAGTGATCCTGACCGATTTTAAGAATAGAAATATCAAGTTGAGCGGATATTTGAAATTAATGATATGACTGAGAAGAAGGTTACATATGCCATTGCTGCTTTTGAGTCCTATGCTTCTAGTTGGTGGGAGGCTGAGAAAAGATCCAGAGTTAGACATAACCAGCCTGCACACCTAGCGTGGGTGGAATTGAAGCAAATAAAGATCCATATGTATGTAAACCCACGACACAAGCAAGAGCAGTTACGGAAGTTGTATGATTTGAAACAAGGGTTGAAGTCGGTGGAAGAATACTATGATGACTTTGAGAAGATTCGTCTATCACTTGATATGGAAGACGAAGAAGAAGATGAGGCTCTCATCCGATTCAATAATGGGTTGTATAATGATATCTCCATTCATTTGAGGCTACATATGTTTTTTGCTCTTCATGATGTGTTCTTAGCTGCCATTGAAGCCGAAAAGATGATTAAAGAAAGTCGGACAGCTCGATATAGAGGGGGTTCCGATTCCACTATCATACGTCGAAACAAAGTGGAAGACGCCGAACACTAGGGGAGCAAGCCAAAGCCGAGAGCTTATAGCAAGCCAAAACCGAGAGCCTAAGAAGTTAGCCCAAGCCGTGGCACCTGGGGTTGAACCTAAGGGGTCCGGAGGTAATTCTAAGACTCAACTCAATTCTCCTAGTGCATCTTCTTTTCTATGTCACAAATGCAAAAGCTATGGACATTTCGCTAAGGATTGTCCAACACGGAGGACCATGTTAATTCTTGATGATGGTACTATGTGTCAAGAAGAAAGTGAAGAGGAGATTGAGGAAGATAAGGGGCCGGAATTGGTTGAGTGCGGCGAAGAAGAGTTAGAAGATGAGGGTGTGAATATGTTCTTAGTGGTACGTAGGAACTTGAGCACTATGAGTGTACAGGAGGAAGGAGATGTGCAGCGTGAGAACTTGTTTTATGCTAGATGTAGGGTGAAAGTAAAGGTGTGATCGATGATAATTGATTCCGGAAGTTGCACTAACGTAGTGAGCCACAAGTTAGTGACTCAACTTAATATACCTACGAGGAAACATTCCCATCCTTATCGATTGCAGTGGTTGAGTGAATGTGGTGAGTTAAAGGTGGTAAAGTAGGAACTTATTAAGTTCAAGGTGGGAGCTTATCAAGATGAAATCTTGTGCGATGTAGTGCCTATGCAGGCATGCCATTTACTGTTGGGCAGGCCTTGGCAGTTTGATAGGTGTGTTGATCATGATGGAAAGGCCAACACTTATACGGCCAAGCTGGAGGGCAAGAGTTATGCACTTAAGCCCTTAAAACCTAAACAAGTTATTGATGATTACAAGCGCATGCGAGAGCTGAAAGAGACGGCTAGAGCTAAGGGTGTTTGTCTAGTTTATAAGGGTGTTTACTTGAGTTCTAATGACGAAGTTTCTGCTAATGTTCACCCCTTTCCTAGTGTTGTTGATGACGTTTTGCAGGAACCTGCAAGGAGTTGGTCCATTCCAAGTGTTGCCGGAGATCAATAATAACGCCTATGTTATAGACCTACTTGGTGAGTATAGTGTTTCTAAGATGTTCAACGTTTCTGACTTAACTCCTTGTGTTGCAGGTAGTGGCGCTTTGAAAGATGAAGATGGTTCGATTTCGAGGACGAAATCTTCTCAAGAAGGGGAGAATGACGTAGGCCAACCTGATCAAGCTACGTTCATGCCATCAATGTTGGATAAGACAAGAAAAGGCGTTGGTTAGCCTTGGAGAAGAGCCAAGCGTTCACACATCTTGTGTTGGACGAAATATTTATTGATGATGTACATTTATGTTTATGTTGTATTATTATGTTGCTATGGAAGACATTGACTCTTACTTGGGGGTCCTACGTGACCATTCTTTTTACTTAGTCAAATTTTGGCTTTTTTGTTAGTTATTTGTTTCCTAGTTGATATAGGTTAACTAGTTATTCTTTTCCTAGTTGATTTAGGTAAAGGCTCATTCTATATAAGCCTACAGACTACATTATTTTAAGAACCTTACATTAATTTTATAAAGAATTTTCGGCAGCCATTGCTCCCAACCAAAACCATGTGTTTAACTTGCAAGACAATCGTTGTCTTGAGGGTCGTTCGTATAGTATAGGTATTCCTTGATTTCATCAAGAAGGTAAGTAGAATAGTTGCTACTTGTTTTCTTGATAATTCATAGAGCGTCTTACTTTTATCCTTTTTTTTTCTTATTTCCGCATTTAATACTGCATCAGAGATGTTGAGAGAGTATGTGGAGCGTGTTTCGAGTGTAAAAGAGCTAAGTCTAGGTCTAATAATCATGGTTTGTATACTCGCTTACCTGTTCCTACTAGCCCTTGGGTAGATGTTTCGATGGATTTTGTGATGGGGCTGCCTCGATCTAGGGGTGGTCATGATAGCATTTATGTGGTTGTTGATAGGTTTTTTAACATGGCTCATTTCATTCCTTGTAAAAAATGTGATGATGCAAAGCATGTTGCTTCTTTGTTTATTGCTTATGTATTAAAGTTGCATGGTGTGCCTCGAACTATTGTTAGTGATAGGGATGCTAAGTTTTTGAGTCACTTTTGGAAGTGTTTGTGGGGTGCTCTTAGCACCAAACTTTTGTTTTCTACATCACATCATCCACAGACTGACGGTCAAACTGAGGTTGTTAATCGATCCTTGGGAGCTCTTCTTCGAGCTTTGACCAAAGGGAAGTCCGGCACTTGGGCTGACCGATTACCTATTATGGAGTTTGCATATAATAGAATTGTTCATCAAATGACTAGCATTACTCCATTTGAATGTGTTTATGATTTTTTTTCCTTTGACACCACTTGATCTTGTTCCTTTGCCGAGAGATGCAGTTATTAGCATTGATTGAGAAAATCGGGCAGCCGTTTTGCTCGAATTGCATGCTAAGGTGAGGAAAACTTTGGAGGATGCTTAAGAAAAGGTAGCGGTCAAGAAGAACAAAGGAAGGAAAAAGATGGACTTAAAGAGAGGTGACTAGGTTTGGGTGTACTTCGGCAAGGAACGATTTCTGACCATAGGAAAGGGAAGTTGGCTCCGCGAGGAGATGGACCATTTCAAGTGTTGCAGAAGATCAATAATAATGCTTATGTCATAGATCTT
>MCJB01001311.1:0-15693 GCA_002018475.1 Nicotiana obtusifolia | reverse complement strand
ATATATATATATATATATATATATATATATATATATATATATATATATATATATATATATATATATTTATCGCTATTATTTTGGAGAAAGGCCCAATAAGGTAATTATCACTATAAAATATTAAAGCTGAAAATTTTGCTTGAGCATCTAAAATAAAATAATATTTTACTCACAAAAGTTCAACTTCTTCTCTAAGTGCAACAATTTTAACTTCACTTCAAATGCTGATTTTTCCAAACTTCCACCAAATATTATCAAAATGAAACCATCTAAAATAGATAAGTAATCAATAAAACAATTTTCTTCTATATCAGTTAAAGTTATATTTTATTCAAATGTTTAAATATATTCAGAACTTGAATGTGTCCATCTTCCAAAATTTAATTTGAAGGAACAATATTCAAAAGAGACACAATCTTCTGCTATCATTTAGGAGGGAAAAAGAAGTACAGCGAAGAGATTTAGTTTGACTTAAGCTCAATTTTTTGTTCCTTTTAACTCAAGGATAACTTTTGTACTTCGTTCCTACTCTAGTTTTGATC
Source organism: Nicotiana obtusifolia (assembly GCA_002018475.1). NCBI lineage: Eukaryota > Viridiplantae > Streptophyta > Magnoliopsida > Solanales > Solanaceae > Nicotiana > Nicotiana obtusifolia. The sequence continues at coordinate 15,151 of MCJB01001311.1, read as the reverse complement.
AAGAGAAGAGGATATGTACAAAATCAAGTATCTGCTTATGAATTATGAACCATGTTAAAAACAAAATCTTAAAATGCTTTAAATAAAAATAATATAAATTTATGATTATATATCTAATTTAAAATATTTTTTTGAATTATAAAATAGAACTTAACAATTTAAATACAAATACTTTCAGGTGTATATAAAAAAAATGAATATGAATTTTAATATCAAAATAAATGTGTATGAATTATAGATTGTCTAAAACTTTTTGCCATTTCTCTAATTAATGTTATATAAAATAATACGTATATATTTTCTACGAACATATAACTAAATACTACATTACAAATACACGAGGAAAACACCCTAGAGTCTTTGCGCCATTCACAGATATTGTAATTAGATGATCTAAAGTGCATATATATTTCTCTTCAAGAATTAAAAAAAAGTAAGTACCTGAAACTTGCAAATATATAATCCAATTTGTTCAGAGAATTTCTGTGTGAAGAAGTTGTCTTATCAAATTCTCTTTTGGATCATATTTTATGTGAGATCGAGTAACATAAGATAATTAAACTGTCTAGTAAAGGTATTGGATGTTTCTATTAAAGCATCTATTTGGGTATGAATTTAGACGTTTCTATTAAAGCCAATGCATCATATATTTTTTCAACTTAAGCTAAAATTTGCACGTGAGGCAGTTGGGCCATTCCACTGCTTCTTGCCTAAGTTAACCCTGATGAAATGTTTTTATCAAGTATATCTCTTTGAATAGAAAGGATTGAAATTTGATAGCTTCCTTTTCACGTTAAAGCAGGATAACGAAAATTTTGATCAGATTTCATCCGTAAGGCTAAAAGAGAGATTCAAAGGGACACAAAGATAAATGTGAGTTGCTTGGCAAGTTGATTACCTTTTAGCACATGTCCTTTTAATCAAGGTCCACTTTATCATTCACTGATTGTATCACTAAGGAAGATTACTTGCACTAATCTATTCTAAACATGCATAGATTCGTTGACCTGCAATGCTCCAAAACTACTCAAAAATACCTTTTCCCACATCTACGTTAAAGATTTTAATGAAATCTCAGCTCATGTTGAAAAAGAAATGATTTTCTGTCACAATATATAGAAACCAGTAGAAAATAACAGACTAAAGATGGAAGGTAACAAATGGTTTAATCCTCTGATTTTTGCCCTCTTAATCTCCTCCTTCTTCATCATTTGCATTCTTTCTACTGGAAACCCATTTCACCAAGCATCAGTTAAAGCTCAAGATCGATTAATCTTCGTTGAATCAAGACTGCATATAGCCCCTACACGACCCATAACAACAATACCAAGATTGGCATATTTGATATCTGGATCGAGTGGTGACGGGGAGAGCTTAAAGAGGACACTTAAGGCTTTGTACCATCCATTAAACCAGTATGTGGTGCATTTGGACCTTGAGACATCAGATGAAGAGAGATTAGAGCTGCTGAAATTTGTGAAGAGGGAGCCTTTGTTTGTGGAAGTTGGGAATGTGAGAGTAATTATGAAGTCCAACTTGGTAACTTACAGAGGTCCTACTATGGTTACTAATACACTTCATGCTGCTGCCATTTTGCTCAAGGAAGGTGGTGAATGGGATTGGTTCATCAACTTGAGTGCTTCTGATTATCCTTTAGTAACCCAAGATGGTATGCATTCCGATCCCCGCCTCTTTTTCTAATTAAGATCTTTGGTTTGTTTTTTTTTTTGGGGGGGTGGGGGTGGTATTAAACTTTTCAGAGTTGCCGTCATTGAGTTACAGCTATGTTATTAGTAAAGCGTTAACGCCCTATCTATAGTATGAGGCCTACTGGCAAAGGGGCGGTGCGGGGCGAGGCGGGGCGGACGTGGGACGGGTTGAAGCAGGTAATGAAAAAACGGATAGATTATCCGATCCGACCCATATTTAATACGGTTAAAAAATGGGTTAACCGGCAATATGGGTAACCATATTATCCATGACTTCCTGAATATGATCGCTTTTGGGAGAATTCCTAGTCTCCCAAACTTGAGGAACCCCCAATTTGAGGCTTTACAGATGTAAAAATTAAACTCATTAGTTATCCATTTTCTAAATGGATAATATGGTCCTTATCCATATTTGATATGTTTTTAAAAAGTTCATTATCCAACCCATTTTTTAATGGATAATATAGGTGATTAACTATTTTTTAACCATTTTGCCACCACTAAGTTATAGTCAAGAATCCTGGAGTGTAAAATAAAATTTTAGAAATATTTTTGAGACATCCAGCAAATTAGATGAGTGGACTTCCAGAATTATGTCTCCAGAAATTGAATTTTCTGAATGAGAAACCCATCAGAAATTATTACGACTCATTACTTGTCCTGTCATACTAATCTTATCAGCGAACAAATCAATTATTAGTAAATTTATGGAGATTCAAATTAGACATTGTTTTCAAGCTTCTATGTGCGGTTGCACACATAGTGTAATATTAGCTAAAACCATTGATTTATTGATTTTCCATTCAAACACACAGTTTTCTGTCACCATGTTTCTTGTGTTACCTTTTATAAGAAGAAAAAGATCTGATCAATTTTAATAATTTGATTCTTCTTGAGAAAAAAAGATTTTACTTTGGTCTATTCACTTGGGATTGATTAATCAAATTACTTGCCTTATCTAAACCGAAGGACTTGGCTAATCCAGTGCTCTATAACGACAGATTTGCTTCACACTCTGTGGACAATTCCAAGAGATATTAACTTTATTGAGCATACAAGTGACCTCGATTGGAAGGAGTATGTGGATAACTTGCCATTTAATCAACCTATCGTTACTGATTTAATTTGGATTTATGAGGTTTTACAGAAGATGGAATGTATTTTTGGTTGTAGGGAATATAGGGCCAAGCCTATAATAATTGATCCGGGGTTTTACAGCTTGCACAAATCAGATGTCTTCTGGGTCCAACAGCAAAGGAGTGTGCCAACAGCATTTAAATTATTCACAGGTGAGAGTTTCCAAACTTGTGTATGTTCTGAGTCAATAATATTAGGAAGCTAACAGGCTCCGGTTCGATACTCTGCTTTCAATCTAACCATTCTAAGCTTTCAACATTCCATTTCTCACTCAACTAAAGCTTCCAATACAACAGATCTCTAGAGTGGTTTAGTATTAGGATCAAAATAACATGCGGAAGCTAACAAGGTAAACTTGAGAGACGATAAATCAAACGAGAAATAAAAAATATACTAGACTAGACATAATAATTTTTTATAGTTTAGTCAATCGACGTACATATGATTCATCATTAATATATATAAAATAAGAAAATAAAAATTCAGAGAGAATAATATATATAGAAGTGCAAAACCTCTCTTCGGGAAAAAAGAATTAATTAAATATGGAAGAGAACTTTTCCACCAAGAAAAGTAATTTTAATTATAGTAGAATTCAGGGCAAGCCCTAACATCTAGCTCCCTCTTTTAGCTAAATTTATCATTACAAGTTGCCAGCTCTGAATAACATGTTGTCATAGGTTAAGTGCTTCTTCTTTTGCTCCTCTCTGTTCACTGTCTCGATTATGTACTAGTATTTTTAAGTCTCACATTAGGGAAAACGAAAATGATCATTTTGAAATTGCATCAGGATCTGCTTGGATGATGCTCTCTCGGCCATTTGTGGACTACTTATTGTCTGGGTGGGACAGCCTCCCGAGGACACTCTTAATGTACTATGCCAACTTTCTCTCTTCACCTGAAGCATATTTCCACACTGTCATATGCAATGTAGAAGCCTTTCGAAATACCACAGTGAACCACGACCTTCATTTTATAGCGTGGGACAACCCTCCAAAGCAACATCCGCACTATCTCACTGTAGATGATTACAAGGAAATGGTTGAAAGCAATGCGCCATTTGCCAGAAAATTTGGCAGGAACGAATCAGTGCTTGACAAGATTGATTTTGAGCTCTTGGGCCGCAAAACTGATGGTTTTGTTCCTGGTAGTTGGTTTAAAGGTGGGGATGCAAATGAAACTATCTTACACTACATTCTAACAAACATAACTTCATTGCAACCCGGCCGGGGTGCTCAAAGACTAACAAGTCTGGTTTCTGGTTTCTTGAATGATAAAGATTTCGACAAAAAGCATTGCCTCTAATCAAATGGATGTCTCTGCATTGAATGATGGATCGGACAACCGTTTCTAATGCCCCTTTATTAATACTATGTTGTAATAATGGAGGATGAAGTAACTTTACCAATACTGCTAGGAAGACATATTCAATCAGGATTAGAAATATATTGCTTTGAAAATATATATATATATATATATATATATATATATATATATATGTATGTATGTATGTATAAAGCACCATTCAGGACCAGAAATCTGAATGAGAAAGTTACAACAGTTCCACTTAAAAGAAAAGCTATTGAAGATTTGGCTACTTGGCTCTGCATAGTTCTGAAGCTATTTTTCTCAACATAATGATTTTGAAAACTAATCAAGCTGATGGAGTTTGAAAATTGTCAAGAAATACAAAATGGAGGAATGCGGACTCGGAAGTGATGACACAGATTGAATCTAAAACCAAGTTGTTTTGTATGCACATTTTATTATTATTTCATTAGATAAGTCACCAAGTACTTCATACATATTACACTACTTCAGATAGAAACATAATAAGATGGTTAAGTTGCGAATGAACTCTAGAGCAGAAACTACAATATAAAATGCTACGGTCATCGCTTTTCCACTAATCATCTGCAACTTGGACATCGAATGAACTCTAGAGCAGGAACTTCAGTATAAAATGCTACATTCATCGCTTTTCCACTAATCATCTGCAACTTGGACATCGAATGAACTCTAGAGCAGAAACCACAATATAATATGCTAGAATCATCCGCAACTTGGACATCGAATGAATTCTAGAGCAGAAACTACAGTGTAAAATGCTACAATCATATCTTTTCGACTAGTCATCTGCAACTTGGACATCAAATGAACTCTAGAGCAGAAACCACATTATAAAATGCTGCAATCACTGCTTTTCCACTGATCATCTGCAACTTGAACATCGAATGAACTCTAGAGCAGAAACCACCATTTAAAATGCTAAAATCACTGCTTTTCCACTAATCATCTGCAACTTGGACATCGAATGAACTCTAGAGCAAAAACCACCGTATAAAATGCTACAATTACTGTGCTTCCACTAATCATCTGCAACTTGGACATCGAATGAACTCTAGAGCAAAAATCACACTATAAAATACTACAATCACCGCTTTTTCACTAATCATTTGCAACATGGACAATCTTTTTCTTCACATAGTAGGTCTGAAGGAAGAGGCATCCTTTCGGCTCCTTAGAGCGTCCTCAGTTGCCTTTGGTTTTCCAGCTTGAAGGTACTCAAATTGTTCCCCTAAAAATCAGAATACACTTTGAAATGATCCATCAGAAGCAAGGCATCCTTATTCAATGGTGATCCACCTATAGACTACATCTCGTGGGGGTTCCTAAATAAAATAAACAAAAAGAAAAGAAAATAAAAAAAAGAGATGTGATTGGTTGAAATAAAGGCAATAGTGGGCGGATGTAAGCTTTGGTGGTGGAACCAAATTTTATAACCAATTTGCAATCTTGCAAATTGGCAAGTAGGCAACAGAATAGATTTTGATTGGTTCTCGTGTGCATTCGTTCAACTATGAATAGGGAGGATGTTGCCTCATTTCAAACATACCAAATAGAGTGAACGCAATAAAGCGTAGAGACAGTAATTCACATATTGTAGTCTGTGAGATAAATAGAGAGTGAGAGTAATATCGTAGTGTGATATTTAAAATAAAGAGTGTTTTTTCTTTTGAAGTTGTAGTAGTCTCTTGACACTATCAAGTTATAATATTATAGTGATATTATATTACTCCGTTCGGGTATTATATTTTATCCTGTTAAAAGATTTGGTGTTATTGTTACTTTCTTGTGTTATTATTATTTACCGTGGATATTATTCCTGTGCGGGATATTATATTTTTTCTAACAACGTGGTATGAGACCCATAGCAAATAATGGTCCGCTGTCTTTTCAATACCCCCATCTCACAAAAGATAATTATGAGAAATAGTGTCTACGTATGAAAGCCATTCTTGGCTCCCAAGATGTGTGAGAAATCGTAGATAAAGGATATGAAAAACCCGATAATGAGGAAGCTCCGCCTCAAAATGAAAAAGATGTCTTGGCAAAGATAATGAAGAAGGATCAACAAGTCCTCACGCTCATCCATCAATGTTTGGATGATGCCACATTTGAGAAGGTGACAAATGCAACCACCACAAAGGAAGCTTGGGAGATTTTACAAAAATCTCTTCAAGGAGTTGACACGGCGAGGTAGGTAAAACTTAAAACTCTAAGGGTTGATTTTGAAGTTTTAAAAATGAAAGAATCTGGATGCCTTTCTGATTATTGTTCAAAAGTGAAGGCTATTGTAAATCAATTAAGAAGATACGAGGAGGACATAGAAGATGTCCGTGTGGTGGAAAAGATCCTTTACACTTTAATACCTAAATTTGATTTTGTGGTGTGTACTATTGAGGAGTCTAAAGATTTAGACTCTCTGATGGTGAAGCATTGGAAGGTTCTTTACATGCCCATGAAGAAAAGATCAAGAAGAGACAAAAAGTGCCGCTGGAGCAACTTCTTACAACTCAGGCATCCTTTAAGGATTATGGAGGTGAAAAGAGCTATCGAAGAAATGGACAAGGACGATACCGTGGCGGTCATGGAAGAGGAAGAACTAATGATAACTACTTCAACAATGAAATTAAAATCCACCAAACATTCAGAGGTCGTGGCCGTGAACAAAGAGGAGAAAGAGGACTTGGATACTACCAAGAAAATAATGGACAAATGTATGACAAATAAAAAATAGAGTATTATAATTGTCATAAATTTGGCCATTACTCTTGGGAATAACGTAGCTGTCACACCTCTTTTCGTACACCCTCGGGGAGGAGTATATAAAAGAGTTTTTCCAATTAAAGTGACATTATTCGAAATGGGATTATTTTGATTTATTTTTCAGAGTCGGCACTTGGAAAATTTAAATTGGTGTTCCAAGTCACCGGTTTTATCCCAAATCGAGAAAAGATTCGACTTTCTTAACGAAGTCTGTGAACCAGAAATTCTAAGTAAGGAATTCTGTTAACCTGAGGGAAGGTGTTAGGAACCCTCGGGTTCCGTGGTTCTAGCACGGTCGCTTTATTATCAAAATCGGCTCATTATTTGATTTTATACCTGTTATCAGCCTATATTTCATTTTTACTTTATTTTTTGCTTTTCCGCTTTCAAAAATTATCGGAGAATTGCGGTGTTAATCAAAATATGCCACAAATTACGTCACATAAATACACCCGCAATTTGTAACATCTTTTAATTTAACATTAGAATTTAGGATTTGGGTCACATAAATGCGCACCCGAATGCAGGAAATTAAATTATTAAAATAACGCACCTAAAGCAAACTACGTGTTTTTAGTTTTTCAAGGGCCATGGAATTCGCTAAACGGCACACCTCGATTTTTCTAAATGTTTAATCAATGAGGGCCGTATATTTGTAAGTTCATTTGGTACGGCACGCCTCAAACTAGTTTGAAAGCCTTTGTTATTTAAAGTTATTAAATCGGGTCACCTAAAAGGCACCCCCGAAGCTGACATTGTCACTATGTCACAGGAACCGTACCCATAGTAACAATGTAATTAATTGAGTTTAGAAACGAGTTACTAAAGTTTGAAGGCCTATTCATTCTAGTCTTGCATTTAATTATTTAAGAGGGCCATTAGTGGTCGTAGTTGATTATATGGCACACCCCTACTAATTTATAAGAATTTTTATTGCTATGCGTTATTGAGAAAACCTGTTTAACAGTCCGCCTATTTAATTTACAAAGAACAAGGGATTAGGCTTGTTACCAAATGCCTAATATAAGCCCATTTACGAATATAGCCATCAGCTATGTAAAGTAAACAATTGAATTTGAGGCTGATTTTCAGAAGCAGCCCAATTGGTTCTAAAGCACATAAACTCAACAAATCTTGACCCATTACAAACACAGCCCATAATTTGTAAAATTAATCACACTTCAAATTTCACATTAATTTTGCAAGTGACAACCACATTTAGCATTGCTTCTAAATGAAAAACAGAATTTGGACCCATGGACTGTCGAGATGGGCCAGTTATTACAAGAGAGTCTTAATTCTTTATGTATTCATTTTATGGATTTGGTCAGATCACCTTGTTTCGCATACTTACAAGAAACAGAGAAAATGATTTACGAAGTCCTAACTACTTTAGACAAGCTATCAATTAAATATGAAATTGTTAAACTAGATTATTACAAATCATTCCAGCTGCAAATCTTCTGAATTCCAATAGCAAAACTCACACCAGAACTATTCATCCTTCCCTTACCCTTTCATCTTTCAAAGAAAAATACTCAAAATCGGACAAAATGAACTTTATCATTCATGGTTGGTTGATCTAGAAGTAGAATGATGGAATTAAATACTGCTTTTAATTAACCCATGGTGTTAACTGTCGGACCGTGAAACAGCAATGTTAACATAATATTGGTTTCCTAGCATGCCTAATTATTCGTCTTACCAATATTTGAGAGACATGATGTTCAGAAATCGTAGAATGATTTGTGTGACATACTATGTAAGCAGATTAGATTCACGAGAACAAGCGTATGAGAATCTTGACAATCCTTAGTTTAAAATTCTTGACACAAGCTCAGAATTCATTGTAATGGACGAACACAAACAAATAAACACTATAATATCTCATAACAGAATCAACTCACTGTAAACTAAACTGAACTTAACTCTACCAATTAACAAACCAATTCGAATGAATCAGCAGAACAATAGCAGCAACATTGTAGTACTATCAGTACTGCTGACGGCATTGCCATCAGATTAGAAACAGTCATGTTATCACAGTTGTGTTATAGAGTGACCATTAACATTTGAAGATAAATTTGAAACAGAACTTCACTCGAATTTAGCATCAACAAAATTAAATATCAGCCACGAAACAGAACGTACGAAACAAAGAAACTTATTATGAACTCAGCGGCATTCAACTTCACTACTCAACGAAATAACAGAAGAGAATCAACAAGACAATAATATCAAATAATTAACAGTTTTCAACAGAGAAACAGTAACACAAGACATGGATATCGATTATACAAATTCGAGCAGTAAACTTAGTCATTTCGCTTGTAACATGATTTACAATTCAAACGTACCTATGAAACTGTAATCAACTTAATTACGCGAGACAGCTACAACGATCAGTCACAGCAACAGCAAACGATCACGGTTGTTTCCCAAGCGATCCTTTTTTTACTGACCAAGAACAGTGAACCAGAATTTAATTCCTTCCCCCAATTCCAGAAATTATGTTTATATGCTTATGTGCCTTTCCACTCTCTGTTTTTCTCCCTCAAAAAAATATCCCCTCATTTATGAACGACTTCCTCTTCTTTTATATCCAGAAGCAGAAACCAACCCCCTCCCCCCTTTTTAGATTTTCTTTTTTATTAGATTTTTTATTCTTTTTCCGTTAAAATTCTGTTACCAGCACCTTCCCACGCCTATAACAGATTTTATTCCCTCTTCTTTGTGCATGTGACTTTATTCCCTTTAACAGAAATCTGTTGAAACTTTTTAAGATACACTCTTTAACCCCTAAAGTCTCTTTTTGTTTTATTTTAGTTAAATGCTAGAAGCTTCCACCCTTTTCCACTTTTAATCATAACGGGTCGAAACTGACCCGGCCCAAAAATATCAAATGGGTTCTAAATTTCTTTTGGGCTTCAATTTTTGAAAAACTTGTTTCATTTGTGGCTTTGCCACAGAGTCTCATGACTCAAGCCCAAACGAGGAGACAAAAATGGCAAAAATAACTTTATTTTTCTAACACAAAATTGGACAGAAAATGTTACAGAAAAGAGTAGAAAATGAATCGACACAAACGGACTAAAAAAAATGAAAAAAGGAAGAGAAAAATGAGATTACCTCGAACAAAGATCTTCTAAAAACTCTGATTTTTAAGTTAAAATTTACTGATTTTGCATGTTAGGGCTTTCTTCTGATTTTGTCTAAAATCCGACGTTTTTTGGTGTCTTTAGTGGTACGGAGGTACCGATTTGAAGTGGGGGAGGGATGGTGGTGATGTTGAGATGCTTTTGGATAGATTCTAGACGGAGAACAGCCATGGCTATTTGTGTTTGAAAAGGGCTGTTAGGGTTCAGACAATGGGGGGTGTTTGGAACGAAGGTGGGAATGGGTAGGGGGTGTTTAAGAACAGTTTTATATGGGGGAAGGGATAGTTCTGAGCTGTTGATCTTGCTGAGATCAACGGCTCAGATCAAACAGACTTTTTAACAAAACCGGTGGGCTTGGCTTCTTTTGGGTTAACTCGGATTGGGCCTGATTTGTTTTAAAACAAATCAGCCCAGTCCTTTTCTCTCTTTTTCTTAATTACCCACTTTCTTAATTAATTACATTAAACTCCTTTTAATTCTTATAGCTAAATTACTTAGTGATTAAAATTCTAATCTTCCTAAAAATGTGAAATTAAACTAAATTACCTATTTTATAAGAATTAGCATAATGCTAGATTCTATTAAAGCTAGAGAGGTGTAAAATAGACTATTTTTATGATTTCTTTTCAAAAAAACTAATTACTAATTCAATCCTAAAAAATGTAAAATAAATCCTAAATTCTATGCATGATATTTTTGAGTATTTTCATTAATTAATTACCTACAATTAAGTATAAGTAATTAGAAATCTAATTAATTATTAAAATGGCTAATAATTACTTAAAACTATTTTATTTTATTTATAGGAGTATTTCGGGCTGGGCAAAAATCACATGCTCACAGCTGCCCCTCTTTGCTCGAAGACACGAAGGGTTTTCGGGCAAAGATAAAATGAGCAATTCTGCGGGATTTTTGCCTATCCCAGACTCCATGAGAAGCATTTTTGAAAAGAAGTCCGACCGAACCTTGCTTCAAAGTTTGCCTACACATCCTTGGCTATAAAGGAATCAGGTCAGTGTAGTTCTGGAAATTTTGGTAGCTGTGACTACCAGGAAGCAGTGATTCTCGCTGTTGTTGCTGCTGTTACTGCTTGCTGCGCTCCTTATTACACCCAAAAAGGAAAAATAAAAGCTAAACTAGCTATGTCTATCAAACTATGAGTTACAAGATTCCTATCTACAAATCTCTTGAAGCTTGATCTTGAGTCTTAGCCAGTTTTCGTGGCAGACTCCGATCTGAATCTTCTTGATGTTCATCAGCTGTAGGTGCTGGTTCTTTCTTGGATTTTTGAATCAAAGAAAAATATGCGAGGCTTATGACTTCCATCAAATTTTTAATATGTCGCGTCCTTGTTTATTGCAGCATTTGAATTTGCTTCCTTTTGTTCGTTTCTTTTCTTTATTCTGGCTTGAGCTTCATTCTCTGGGTCATCTTGGACCCTGTGCCTCGAGGGAAAACCTGCTCAGACACCAAATCAAACGAACAAAATTATCCTGCTCTAGTTTCTATTGGAACGACTTTGTGAGTTATTTGTAACTAAGAGTCTACAAAGTAAAAGAAGGGTTGCCAGGTTATGCTGGAAGCCAACCGAATTATGTTAAAGAAAGTAAAGTTCTCGGGTTATGCTGAGGGTATTATCGACCTATTTTACTGGGGAAAAGAAAAAGAATTCCTAGGTTATGCCAGGAAAAAGTAAAAGGTCCTTGGGTTATGCTAGGGAGTCCACGGGTTATGCCGAGGATAACATAAAATAAAGGTCTTCGGGTTATGCTAAAGAGGTCCACGGGTTATGCCGGGGAGTCTACGGGTTATGCTGGAGAAAAAGGAAAACAAAGATCTTTGGGTTATGCCAAAGAGGTCCACGGGTTATGCCGGGGATCCACGGGTTATGCCGGGGAATCCACGGGTTATACCAGGGATGAGGTTAAGACCTTTGGGTTATGCCAAAGGGATCCACGGGTTATGTCGGAGACAAAGGAAAAGACCTTTGGGTTATGCCAAAGGGATCCACAGGTTATGCCGAGGATCCACGGGTTATGCTGGGGAATCCACGGGTTATGCTGGGGAATCTACGGGTTATGCTAGGGAAAAAGGTAAACAAAGATCTTTGGGTTATGCCAAAGAGGTCCACGGGTTATGCCGGGGATGAAGGACATGGTCTTTGGGTTATGCCAAAGAGATCCACGGGTTATGCCGGGGATGAAGGAAAAGACCTTTGGGTTATGCTAAAGGGATCCACAGGTTATGCCGAGGATCCACGGGTTATGCCGGGGAATCCACAGATTATGCTGGGGAGTCTACGGGTTATGCGGGGGAAAAAGGTAAACAAAGACTTTGGGCTATGCCAAAGAGGTCCACGGGTTATGCCGGGGATGAAGGACATGGTCTTTGGGTTATGCATAAGAGATCCACGGGTTATGCCGGGGATGAAGGAAAAGATCTTTGGGTTAATGCCAAAGAGATCCGCGGGTTATGCCTGGGAATCCACGGGTTATACCAGGGATGAGGTTAAAACCTTTGGGTTATGCCAAAGGGATCCACGGGTTATGCCGGGGACAAAGGAAAAGACCTTTGGGTTATGCCAAAGGGATCCACGGGTTATGCCGGGGACAAAGGAAAAGACCTTTGGGTTATGCCAAAGGGATCCACAGGTTATGCTGGGGATCCACGGGTTATGCCGGGGAATCCACGGGTTATGCTGGGGAAAAAGGAGACAAAGATCTTTGGGTTATGCCAAAGAGGTCCACGGGTTATGCCGGGGATCCACGGGTTATGCCGGGGAATCCACCGGTTGTCACACCTCTTTTCGTACACTCTCCGGGGAGGAAATGTATAAAAATGAGTTTTTCCAATTAAAGTGACATTGATCGAAATGGGATTATTGAATATTTTCAGAGTCGCCACTTGGAAATTTTGAATTGGTGTTCCAAGTCACTGGTTTTATCCCAAATCGAGGAAAAGTTCGACTTTCATAAAGAAGTCTGCGAACCAGAAATTCTGAGTAAGGAATTCTGTTAACCCGCGGGAAGGTGTTAGGCACCCTCGGGTTCCGTGGTTTTAGCACGGTCGCTTTATTGTCATAATCGGCTCATTATCTGATTTTATACCTGTTATCAGCCTACAGTGCATTTTACTTTATTCTGCTTTTCCGCTTTTAAAATTATTGGAGAATTACAATGTTAATCAAAATATGTCACGAATCACGTCACATAAATGCACCCGTAATTTGTAACATCTTTTAATTAAACATCGAGATTTTTGATTTGGGTCACATAAATGCGCACCCGAGTTCTGGCAAATTCAATTATTAAAATAACGCGCCTAAAGTAACTACGCGTTTTTAACTTTTCGAGGGCCATGAATTTGCTAAATAGCGCGCCTCGATTTTCTAAGGACTTTAATAATGAGGGCCATGTATTTGTTGATTTTTGTTTTGCATGGCACGCCTCGAATTATTTAAAAAAAAGGCTCTACTATTTAAAATTTAAAATCGGGTCACCTAAAAGGCACCCCCGAAGTTCGTATTGTCACTATGTCACGGAAACCGTACCCACAGTGGCAACACCATTAATTGCGTTCAAGATTTACTTAATTCAAAGAGTCAAGGCTCATTTGCACTAACATTACAACTTTAATTGATTAAGAGGGCCATAGGCGATCGTTGCTGACTATACGGCACACCTCAATTTCCTAAGGATTTTAATATTGGTTATTAAAGGTTAAAGCTCTGACCATGACCAAACATTACACACGGGAAATTATAACGAGACCTTCCATTTATCACCATGAGAAGCAATGGGGATGGCTAAAGATACATTAATAATTCTGGAAATGATACTACAAGCTGTACGTGATAAAAAAAAAAACTTTTCACATGGCAGGGAACTCTTTTGTCTCGAGTTATATAGCAGTTTAAGGGGGAAAGAAATTATAAAGCAATTAGGCAAGAGATACGGGAGTATAGATTCACTTTCCGAATCAAATAAGGGATCACGAAGTGCTAACAGAACATGTCAAACAAAATTACAATATACCCAAATATACCAACAGAAGCATATTGACACTATTTGCAACTATCAGCATCAGTAAACTACTGTTATCTGGATCTACAAGAATGAGCAAATCTCAATATTCTAATAAATGAATAGAGTACTGAACCCAGAATGATTGCAGCCATTAAATACTACTGCCTTAAGAGCATGCCATGTTTCACTAAAAAAAATCCCACACCCAGTATAGGGTGGTCGTGAACATTTCATAAGCAACCACTACTTGGTTTAAACGCAAAAGAAATACCAATAACAACAACGTGTGCAGTATATTATCACATGTGGGAAAGCAAATCTTCTAGTGACAGCAGACAGGAAATTGCTGTGTTATGCACCTTCAGAATTCGAAAATAATTAAGCTTTCATTAAGGGAAGGATTGACGACTCATTATGAAGATGACAACATCATGCGCTCTCAAACATTTTTTGCCCTGCAACTAACTTTAACACCAATGCCATAGAGCTACCCATTCAATCATGTCTTAAATTCACTCTAAACACCAAACAATCCCACAAAAGGAACTAAGGAAAGGAACAAACAGCCATGTTTCAGCTTCGTCATCTTAACAAAATAGGCCGCGACTGGAATTTACAGTAAAACGACAAACTGTACCCAAGTAACAAACTTAAAACAAACCAATCTATACGATTATGAGCAACAACATGAATAACAGAAAGTCATTAACTCTTAACACTTTATAAATACTGGCCAGAAGTCGAATCGAATTCGATACAGCTGATATGGTCATCAATCACAAATGATCTAGATAAGCAAGAGCAAAGCAGAATTTCATTAAAGAGGAAAGCATATAGGACAATAGTTATTTAGTGACATAACAGCTAATTCCCAGTCATTAAGGAGCAAACCAAACAGAACCATAGAGACAGATTCTCAAATCAAAAAAAAGGAAATAGGGTAATTATTCAGATAGAACAGACATGAAGGAACGAGATTAATAGACAAAACTCCCTTGACGTGATATTGAAA
>MCJB01001310.1:0-18098 GCA_002018475.1 Nicotiana obtusifolia | reverse complement strand
GATGCCTTCTGAGATCATATGCGATAATGGAAAGCAGTTCATCGGTAGTAAAGTGACCAAATTCTTCGAGGACAACAAAATCAAAAGGATATTATCAACCCCGTACCACCCCAGCGGCAACGGTCAAGCAAAATCGACCAAGAAAACTATAATTCAAAACCTGAAGAAAAGGTTAGTTGACACTAAAGGAAGATGGAGGGAAAATGCTACCCGAAGTCCTATGGGCGTATCGAACGACGGAAAAGACCAGTACCGGAGCCACTCCATTTTCTTTAGTGTACGGCACCGAAGCATTGATACCGGTCGAGGTAGGCGAACCGAGCATCAGATTTCAGCATGCAACCGAAGGGTCCAACAAAGGGGCTATGAATATTAGCCTGGAGCTCTTAGATGAAAGAAGAGAAGCCGCTTTGGTCCGGATGGCAGCTCAGAAACAGAGAATCGAGAGGTATTATAATCGAAGAACTCGACTTCGATACTTCAATGCAGGGGACTTGGTACATAGAAGAATCACGCTTAATACTCGAGACCCTAACGAAGGGAAACTGGGACTGAACTGTGAAGGTCCCTATACTATACTAAAGGTCACCGGAAAGGGCTCATACAAGCTCGGAACTTCGGACGGTAAGCCGTTGCCAAATAACTGGAATGTGAGCCACTTGAAAAGATACTACTGCTAAGGTAATCGACTTCACCTTTGTACTTTCTTTTTATTTTTTATTTATCGGTGCTGACGTATGCAGGGCAGATCGATATCAAGCAAATATTAGGACTGAAAGCATGCGTTGCACTCTTTTTCCCTTCGACCGGTTTTGTCCCAAATTGGGTTTTACGGCAAGGTTTTTAATGAGGCAACCATATGTCGTGCTAACATAGATTAACCATTTACTGGAATCCATGAGTTCTTAAGCCCAAGGGCTAATTGCTTCGATTTCGAGGGAGCTAAATTAAGATTGTTAGGATTTCATGTAAGGGTCAAACGATCAAAAGAGCCGTACCCGGGTAGATCAATCTTGTTCCCCTCCGACAAATGAAGATGTATAAGTATATGAATATTAACAAAGTCATTTGATGCCTACATTGTGTTCTCAAGCCTAAAGGCTTTTTATTTAGTTATCTTCGCATTATCAGTAATTGATATTAGTGAAAGACGCACTTCGAGACCGGGGGGGCATAAGACCTAACCAGGCAAACTCCGAAACCGGCAAATCAGGCTAAGGCCTTATCAAACCAAATAAAGCGCAAAGGGAATTAAGACCGATCTTGGCAATCCCGATCTACGGCCAAGGCCGAATCAAATTGAAAACTCATATCTGATCGAAGCTTGAAAGAACAAGACTTCGAAACAAGTTAAGATCGAACCTATTTTGTAAGGGCCTTATTTTTGCTAAGGCATGATCCCAATCCCTATAAGCTTAATGGTTGAAAGCAGAGCAAATAAGAGCTCGTTTAAATCATTTTGGACAAGGCTAAGGCCAAACTAGTTATCGCTTTGAACAGGGCTAAGGCCAAACTGGTTATTAATGTGCTCGGAACTTACTTCAAGGCTAAGGCCGGGCTAACTAGTAATTAGTCGGTCGCAATTTATAATCCTAGCTAAGGCAGGATATTTCAATGCATGAAAATCAAGGATTAAAATCGAAATATATTAGAAAATGTCTTTGTACAAATTGGGATCTTTACATGATTCAGGCTACAAAATATTAGCACTACATCAATCCGAGCCGTCCTCGTACTCCTCAGGAAAGGTCTTTCTTCTCATTTCATCTTCGACCTTCGATGCCTCTGCCACGTCGGAAGACAAATCGAGGCCGCGGGCCTGGAGCACCTCGAGAACAGAAAGGCGAGCTTGGCATTGAGTATACTCGATCAGCGCCTTCGACTGCTCGTGAGCTACCTCGGCGTCAGCTTTATACTGAGCTATCACGTCATCAGCTTTAGCCTTGGTAGCAGCATTCTCCGCCTGTGCTTCCTGAAGTCGATTGGTTAGAGACGCCCGGTCAAGGTTGAGCGACTCGACTTGGAGCCGTTGGAACTCGTTGTCCTTAAGCAGGGCTTCGATTCTTTCTTGCGCTGCCAAGGCCTATTCTTGGAGAGCCATTTTCTCTGCAGCTAGAAGCTCAACCTTGGTTCTCCAACCGCTCGCTTCAGCCTTTGCCTCGCTCAGCTCGAGCCCGAGTTGATCCAACTTATTATCCATTTGCCCCATTCGATCAACGCAAGAGGCATGCTCTTTCCTTACGGCGTTTAGCTCGGCCCGGAGACTTGACAACTGATTTTCAAGCCGCCGATGTCGATCCCTTTCCAGTTCCTCTCCTTCTTTGATTCGAAGGAACATTTCGTGATACAACACCGAAGACTAGAGGAAATGCAAATTAAAAATTATCAGTACAGGCTCGAAGCCAAAACACTAAGCATGGTACAAAACAAATAAGGAACCATACCCTGTTCAACGCTTGTTGAGCTTCATTGAATAGGCAAGCCCAATCCACAACATTCATTGAAGCCCGGTCTTACTCAGTCACCAAGCTGTGGAGATAGCTTGCTATGCCTACCGGTGGGCCCAGTGCTCCGCCGTCCTCAGGGACAGAAAAAGTTATCACCCTCCTCCATTCAGGGTTAGAGCTCGGTGCGGGGAATTTGTCCACTAATTTGATACCAGCCGATACTCCACTTGTCTCGACTGGGGGACTCCTTCTGGGGACTTCGAGGCCAAAAGTATCAGCCGACGGCACCCCGTCGAAAAATTCCTCGAAGACTCCTGCTGTGACCGGCACCTTGCTCGGTGTGTGTACTCTGGCATCTTGGGCATCTTTCAGAGTTTGTCTCAGAGAAGGAGGGTGAATGCACCATCTCGGGGATGTCCGAGGATCTTTGTGCAGACGCCTACACATTGGCTCGGTCCCCGGTCCTCGATCCCGTTTCAATAGTCTCTCCTTGGGAGGCACCGATTTCCTCTACGCTCTGCTCGGGGGCTTCCCGAGGGGGTTTGTCATGTGCAACTTCGGAACTTTTTTCCCCCTCGGAATCGTCGCTTAAAGAAATGGCGGGATCAGTGATGGTAACTTTGCGGGCCATCATCTTTCCCTTGCCCTTTTTCTTTTCGGGCTCAGCCTGGTCGGGAGCCCTTTTTCTCTTTTTTCCTCCTTCCTTCTCCAATGTGAGAAGAGGGTGAGGAGCTGCCCCACCGGTAACAGCCGACCTTAATTCGGCGTCCTTCGAGAGACCTGCAAAATATATTTTCAAAATATTATGTGTTGGTGTCGATTGTTTTGGAAAGCATGAATATCGTCGAAGCTCACCATGGTTTTTGGCCTCCCAAACACCTTTTGATATCTCTCTCAAGGCCCGCTCGGAATAGGACCTCTGGGCCATGACTTTCCTGACCCACTCCATCAAGTCCTCGATTGCGGCCGGTGCCTGGGAAACGGCTGCACATCATAACACATCGGTTATGCATTCAAAGACAGTATAGAAAAAGGATAAATAGAGAAGCACTTACGTTTCATGTTCCACTTCTCGGGGAACGGCATACTATCGGCAGGGATCAGGTCGAAAGTTTTAATTCGAACATATCGGCTCATCCAGCCCCGATCCATATCTTCGTCAATGCTCGAGAACGGAGCCTTGCTGGCCCGGCGAGCTAGTTTAATCAGCCCCCCTCGGAACATCCGAGGACTGTATAATCGAAGCAAATGGTCGAGGGTAAAAGGATGCCCCCCCTCAATCTTATCTACGAAAAAACGGAAAAGGTAAACTATACGCCACACAGAAAGGTGGACTTGACCTAGAGTGACCTCGTACCTCCTACAAAACTCGATGATTAGAGGGTCTATAGGTCCTAGTGTGAATATAGACCCTAGTGTGAACGGATAAGTATATACACTAAGGTATCCCTCCACATATGTGGTAATAGTTTCGTTCTGAGAAGGGATTATTACCTCCTTGTCAGCCCAATGGCACTCATCCTTCACCCTTTCAAGATGTTTTGGGGTGATCGAACTGACGTACTCAGAAACCGGTTCGCCACGGCCAGGCACCGTGGAAGGCTTCTCGACCTTGAAGTCGGAGCCTATGAAGCATCCCGCTGGTATGAAAGCCTTCAATGGAGGCTCCATAGAGGGTTCCTCAGTACGGGAGGGCCCAACCTCTTCAACAGACTGGGCAGATGAAGTTTGTTTTGGGGGAACTGATTTTGAAGTTTTGGCCATTGAAGTAGCGGAAGCAAGAAACAAAAGTGAAGAGGGATTTTCTGGTGAAGAAGACCAAAAGTTTTCTTTCTTTAGTGAAAAAAGCTTAAGGAAGTAATTGGGTAATCACCGTGAAAGTAAAGCAGTGAAAATGCAAAGAGGGAAAGAAGTATTTATACTTTCTCAAAAGGCGGCGGTTCAGAACACGAGGTATACAAACATGTGCGCGGCATGGAGTCCGATCTCAGCCTGATCGGCTAAGCCGTCTCACCACAATGCCGTGTGGATCGACATCACATCACATCCTGCTAGCAATAATCTCATTACATTTAAGGGGAAATATCTCAACACATCAATCTCATCCAATTTAAGGGGAAACAATCTCGTCACATCAACACAAGGATTTAACCCTCAATCACTCGTACACTGGCACACATAGTTTCGGGCTTAGATTATTTAAAAAATCTACCCTTCCTCGCTGACTAAACGATACTCCCTAAGCATTTATTATTCAAATGGTATACAACTCATTTAATAATCTTTCACACACCTTTCGATTTTCTTGGCACTAATGGCCCCAATTGTAATATCATTCTCGGCACTTCGGCCGTATTTCATGTATCATACATACCCCTAAAACTTTCAGGCGTTACCAAGGACTATCATCAATAAGAAAATTTCAAATCAAGACCTTAAGTACACATATGAGCAAACAAGAATCTTTAGCACATTAAGTTTCTTTACCACGATTAGGCATACTAGCTTGCAATTGAAACATGGTTTTTAAAACACAACACATTTGATACATTAATCATACTAGATTATATTCTCGGAAGGAATCACGTTATGATACGAACATTTGGAATACATTTTCGGTACAACACAACACTTATTTTACGATAAACAACACTATTAGGAAGGACTCGGAACATGAGACATAAGAACTTGAGCAAAACATAATCGCAACTTACGAGGACACCATAGAAATTGATTCTATAAGAGGAGTTTAGCCAACATACCTCGCTTGAGCTTTTTTAATTTATTACAATATTTTGGAAATCCTAGAAACTTTAATCTATTAGAAACATGACAAATTTGAACCATAATTATGAAGATACTCAGGGTTTCAGCTCATTTGACCATATTATGAAGCACTAGGTGTGCATTAAGGTTTCAAGACCCTCCTATGGTGGATTCCTTACCCCACAATCAATCCCCGCTTCAATAGGCCACCTACAAATACTCCACAACCTTCCTATTTAGTACATGCATGCATAAATAACAATTCTTATTCTAAAAACCGTCTTCCCCTTTACCTATTCCCAACCCAAATTTCGAAATTGAAGGCTACGGTTAGAGTCTTACCTCTTGGATGAAGGCCTTGTGAATTATCCTTGTGAATTCTTCCAGACATGAGCAAATATTGATGAACAAATAGCTTAGGAATTCTTCTTCTCACTCTAGACCACTTTCTTCTCTCTAAAATATTAGTTTGAATCTTCTGAAATGACCCCTAAGGTTGTTTTATAAAAATATGGCCGGGTTTTAAAACTAGAAAATGGTCCCTCTGAACTCAACTCTGCGGTCGCTGAGTGCACCACAGATCAGATATGCGGCCTGCAAAATGGTCTATAGAAATAGTCCCAAAAACTGGGGTGGTCTTGTTTAGTCTGCGGCCAAGTCTGCGGCCCGCATAACAATTGTGCGGCTGCATAATGGACCACAGAATCTTCCTCCAGAAATCTTCATGCTGGTTTTGCGGCCGATGTGCGACCCGTGAAAGGATTATGCGATCGCATAGTCTGCCGCAGAACAACCCCCAAAATTTGTTCTCTGATTCTCTGTGGCAAATCTGCAGTACACATATCAGTTCTGCAGTCGCATAATAGAACGCCTAAATGCCCTGTTCTGCAACAATTTTTCCTTTAACTCCCCAATGCTCTGCTCAACCAAAAACGTTCGTACGACCTTCAAATACATTAGCCTACCTCGTCACCATGAAACCTGAATTGTTTGATGAAATTTTACGGGGCCATACAGGGACGATCATCAAATGGTTCTTGTGGAAAACCAAAAGGTGCATCATCCTGGGACTACGCGGGAAATAGCATCCGACATCGGACATTCCGAAACATCAATCGAACAATTAGGGGAGTGTTAGTTGCACAATCATTTCTTAGTCCCAACATTTTATGATGGCACTACTCTCACAATATTTCTATATCTTGATTAGATAATCGCCCCGGTTAACAATCGGGGTTTGATCACCAAAAGGTTCTCGTGGGCTCCTTGAAGGTCCAAATAAAACATCCCTACAGTCAATTGAGAGACAACCACAATAATTATCTCACAAACAGTCAGGGGCATGGAAGTAATTTATCAAAAGATCAATTGGGGCACATCATCTGAAGGGAGTCACTCTTCAACTTTAGAGGATAACACGTCCAACAATGGGCACAACGAGGCATTGCTCCGAGTTTATCTATACCCTTGCATTTTATATATACCTTTGATGCAATTAGCATTGTTAGTTACAATTCCTTGAAAATAAGAGAGTAAAAGAAGTGTTGAAAACCATAAATCTAATACTTTCCACCCTTCACGAACTATGCGTACCTGATTCTTGACCTTGTGTCAAGATACGTAGGCAACCTATAATGGGTCCGATTTTTCTCGTTCGTAACTGGACGAATCTGTCAAGTCTGGTCATTTTTTAGTCATAGTTGACCGAAAATCCTTATGAAAGGATCATCTCCCAACAATCAATAAAATTAAACATACATATACATTCCTCGGTTTATTCTCAAGAGGTCTCTCTGTGAGACATCGACATCAAAATCCAAAATATTATCCTCTTTCCTTGAGGTAATTTAGAAAAATAAATCCAAAACATCTTCCCTCTATCTGTAATCTTCCTGAACTACGCTTGACCTTATTCTCATTTTCTACAAGATACGTAGGCAACCTTTGGGTTTGATCTCATTTTTCAAAAAAATTAAAAATACGGCCATCATATGGAGATTTTCATTTTAGTCACTCCCGTGGTGTCGAGGTTTTTCATTTATGTTACTCCCATCGCGTAGAGATTTCTATTCCTATCACTCCACCGTGTGAAGAATTTTTTTCTGTTACTCCCCTCGCGCGAAGATTTACTTTTCGGTCCATGCTCTGATATCACATCGAAATGGTACTACAGCCCGTTGAATACTCCCATCGCATGGAGATTCAAATTTTCTTTCCATTTACTCCCATCGATATCGCATCGGAATGATCTTAAAGCTTGTCGAATACTCCCATCGCGTGAAGATTCAAATTTTCTTTCCTATCACTCCAATCACGTGGAGATTTACATTCCTATCAATGCTCTAGTATCGCATCAGAACGGTACTACAGCCCGTCGAATACTCCCATCGCGTGGAGATTCGAGTTATCTTTCTTTTCAGTCGTATCGTACGGAGATTTAGTTTCATGTAAATTCTCCGGTATCGCATCGAACGGTACCACAGCCCGTAAAATACTCCCATCGCACAAAGATCAAACTTTCATTCCTGTAACTCTCATCGTGCAGAGATTTACATTCCTTTCAATGCTCCGATATCGCTTCCAAACGGTACCAAAGCCCGTCTAATATTCAATGCTTCGATATCACTTCAGAACTGTACCAAAGCTCGTCTAACATTCAATGCTCTGATATCACTTCAGAAGGGTAACTACAAAAACCATTTTACATTCAATTCTCTTTATAAAAAATGACAAAGAAAATGATTAAGTAAAAATTCAGAAATCCCCAAAAAATGAAATGAAATGAAAAATCAAAAAAAAAAATCTTTCTATTCTTCCTTAACTATGCTTGACCTGATTATCATTTTCATGAGATATGCAGGCAACCTTCGGGTTCGTTCTCATTATTATAAAAAATTAGAATAAAAAAAATATATATATAAAAAAAATCTTATCATCAATATATTGACTTGGTTGGTCCCATCATAGTTAGGAGTGTGCATGGAAAAGTAACAAGTTTTATAAAATTTGTATGATGGAGAGGGTCAGCATCATGGTAAACAATAGAATCTTGTGGTACCTCTTAATTATGCTTTAGTGAAGCTTCAAAAATCTCGTGCTTACAATTAGGGTAAGAACTAAACCGACCTCGTCGTTTCATGTGCATTGTGTGGTGAGCCTAAATTAAAATTTATTACACTGTAATGTAGATGTAGAACTAGGCCCGAATACCTGTTGAGGCAAAATCCCGAGTAAGGCTTGGTTTGGGAAAGGATCATAGGCCTTTCGAGCCTACCAAAAAACATCAATCCCTAGTGTTACCCCCTTTAAGTCTTACACCTTTTCATTGGATAACCGCATCTTAGCATATACCCCTTCTTTGTGCTTAAAAGCACTACCATTCTCTTGGCCCAACCTCCTTGCGCGTACTGAAAAATGTGTAACTTTGGAAGAAGATCAATGTGAAGCCGACAAGCATGAAAAGGTGAAAGATACAAAGTCCAAGATAATCAGAGACATTACTTCATGAAAAAGAAAGCAGAAACTTTGCAATTCAAATGGAGGATCCAAAAGTGAAGAGAAAACATCTGCAAGTTCTAAAGAAAATCAAAAGAAAAAAAGAAGAAGAAAGGGATAAAACTTCACAAATTCAAAGAGGAGAAACTCCAACAAAAGAAGGGAAAGCTCTTGCAAAGCAGGAGAAACCTCAAAAGAAAAGAAAGGAAACCCCTCCAAAAATGGAAGAAGAACCTCCAACATATTCAAAGAGAAGTCAAAGCAAAGAGAGGGACATCGAGCCAAACAAGATCAAGCCCCAAAGTGTGGTCTGAACGCCGAAGACATGGAAATAGTGCAGTTCTCAAGGAGGATTAACCGCTTTTATCCCAAATGAATATCCTGCCCGTCCCCAAGACTACATACAAGCCAATAACAAACCCTACATTGTCTTACTCTAAATGTTCTAACATTAGTGGATACTCACACAAAGGCCAAGCAAATTGTATCTCAATCGCATGCATTGAATGTCATTCTTAGTGTGAGTGCACTTCGCAAAAATGTCCTAAAATAGAAATAAATATACTTCAAATATGTGTGAAAATTAGGATTTTCTTTTGGTGAGGGCACGTGAAACATGAGATAGGAAAAATGTAAAACCTTCGATTGAAGCAAGAAGAACAAATCTTGCCGAACTTAGGTATACCACTCAAAACTATATTAATTACTCTTAAGCTGATCTCGGTTTGTTGGAAAGTATATATTGGAAATTCTTATGCACAACACTCATTGTTGGTACCAACTAATGTCAAGTAAAAAAAATGACGGTCAATCAATAAATCACAGTCTTTCTTTACCTTTCAAATTTTCAAATAATCTCCACAAAAAGCTACAAGACAGCAAAAAATTACAGAAAACAAGAGTCAAGTTTTGTTGACAGTATAGTTAGATTTTGTTGTAACTGAACTATGCCCGACTTGACTTCCCAAGGTGGGATACGTACGCAACTCATGGTACCACTCTTGTAATAGAGAACCAAAAATCATTTCATTATATTCGGAATTACGCGGCTACATGATTTCCTTTGATAGGAGTACATACACAATCCAAATCAGATTCACTTATATTTTACAATCGAACTATGTTTTGGCCTAATCCTATTGGGATACCTAGGAATTCTTAGTCAGACTCGGCCATATTTTTTAAAAATTATAATATATTGCGTCTATTGAAATTGAGCTACGTTTTGGTCTGATTCCATTTGGATACGTAGGCTACTCGAGTCATTAATAACGAACCATTTTAATCAAATTTCCTAGGTGTCGTCCTCAACGATGGGCACTGTATTTCAAGTTCAATTTTATAGGCACCCACCTTCTAATACGGGTATTTTAGATTTCAAGTGCTCTGATATAGCTTCGAAAGGGTACACAACCCTGATTTCTTTTTTACATTCAAATGCTCCAATAACATGGTTCTTTAGTTAGCCACAATACTTACAATGCACACCCAGCTCAGTCATAATTCAATGCTTTGCCGACACAGATTTCTTACCATGCTTCACCTGCTAGGTTTCTACAGGCAGTTCTTCAGGCTATGAGAGTCAGCAGCCGATTAGGAGGGGTTGCTATGAGTGCGAAGACTTGAGTCATCTCAAGAGGAATTTCCCCAAACTATTGAGTAGGGTTCCACAGCAAAGCTCTCAACCTATGATTTCCGCACTAGCAGCTACACCACCCGCACAGTCAGCTCGGGGTGGGACTCAGTCAGCTCGAGGTCTATTGTTGTGGACCATTGATGTGCCGGGTAATTTCGGCACATTTACATATTATTTGCTTAGAGTTTTACTTGTTCTACTTGTTAACTATCATGATATTTACTTAGTTTTAGTGTAATTTCAGTATATTGAGGGAAGAAACCCATAAGCATGAAAAGAAGTCCAAAAACCTATCCAAAGGCAAGAAAAGAGTTCAAGAGTATAGCAGGTTCAATTCTGCGACCGCAGAACAGCTATGCGAGTCGCATAATTCGCAAGAGGATCGCAGAGGCAGACAGAACTTCAAGCCAAATTTCAAGTTGAGAATGCGGTCGCAAATGCGACCGCAGAACAAGAATGCTAACCGCATTATCGTCGCAGACACGAGCAGAGTCTGAGGTGAAAAATAGAGTGGAGATTGCGATCGCAGAGTCAATCTGCGGACCGCATTTTTAGATGCGATGAGGGGGAAACTGACTGGTAGGATCTGCGATGGGAAGTGAAGTTTCTGCGAACCGCATTCCTGCTCTGCGACAGGAATGCGATCGCAGACGTGCAAATAGGTCAAACTTAACTGCTGCTCGCCTCGAATTTTGGGCCTCTATAAATAGCTTTTCTAGGGTTGTGTGAAGGGAGACTGGTCAGAATTCAAAGTGCAAAGTACTGCTTTTGGTTATTTTCGAATTTAGAGAGATTTTTGGGTGATCAAAAGAGAGAATTCGATATTGTTGTAAGATGAATTCAATTATTCCTATTTGTTCTTCAGTTTTTAACATGTGTAGCTAGACTCTAATACTGAGGTTGTGAACCCTAGATGGGTGGAATGTTATTGAAAGGTTGATATTGATTCAAATTTCGAAAGAAGCTTGATATTTATTTATCTCTTGTTCTTAAGTTAATCGTTAGTGGTTGCAAACATCAACGAATGCCAATTTACACTATCGTATCTTGGAAAAGTGAGATAGTGTTTGGTAGAGATAAATAAAAATAATTCAAGGCTTTAACCCTTGTTTAACGAAATTACTTAGGAATAAGTACATTTCAATTTGGCGAATAATTGGATGTTCTTAATTTTGACTCTTTAGTATTCGGGAGAATCATAAGAGGATTCGTTGTCTAAGTGTTGAGAAACATTGGATAACATGTTAATAAGAACCGATTGCATATCAAGAACGGAAGTCAATATCAATACATTCTACTACATTAGGGGGAACACAACCTTAGTATTTCAACTTCATATATTTCCTTTCAAATTATTTTCGAGCTGCAACTATTAGTTTACTTTTCTTTACGTATTCAACATTAATTTGCTCTATTTGGTTACTTGATCGAATTACAACTAAGTATAGTATTGCATTAATCGGATAATTGTTTCACGCCTATTCACTGTGGGATTCGACCCCCGTTGGGTTACTATATTTGACGTCGATCGCTTACACTATTGTTAAGGTGTAATTTGAGCAGATCAAATTTTGGCACCGTTGCCGGGGAATACGGTTTTGAAATTTTTGATTATTGTGTACTTTACTATATGTCTAATTCCACTTGATTGAACATTGTTTGTTTTGGTGGTTGTAGGTAGAAAGATATGGCAGACCTTGTAGATGATGTGGATGTGCAGCAGGAAGAGAATCCGTTTGCCGACATCGAAGAATATATTGAAGATACTAATGCTATAGTACCTCGAGCTACAGGTGCTGCTACATTCAAAGTAGAACATGGGTTTGATTTTGATGCTGAAAGCTGAAGGATACTTCAGAAATTCTACTGATGACGATCCGACGCAGCACCTCAGGAACTTTTTGGGTGTTTGTGCGACGCACAAGCAAAACAACGTTTCCGGCGATGCATTAAGGCTTAGATGCTTTAAGTACTCGTTGGCTGGAGATGCAAGGAGATGGCTTCAAAACCTTCCTCCAAATTCCATCCGTTCATGGCTTGAGCTGGTCCGGGCATTCTTGTCAAAGTGGTTTCCACAGAGCAAGAAACCTGAACTCCGGGACAAGATATTTTTCTTCAAACAACTACCGGGTGAATAGCTGCACGAAGCGTGGGAGAGGTTCAAATTGTATTTGGTGAGGTCGCCAAACCACGGTTTTCCAGACTCCATTTTGCTGGAAAAGTTCTACAAGGGTTTGGACCCTATGAACCAATCGATAGCGAAGAATGCTGCTGCTGGTTCGTTCATGGATAAGACCTTTGCTAGAGTCACGCAGATTTTGGACAAGATGGCTAAACATAATCAAGATTGGCACTCTGAGGACACTACAGGAGGCATTACAATTGGGTCTCCTTCGATGAATAACTTGATCAAACAAAACCAAGAACGAGACCAAGTAATTGCTGAACTTGCCACTAATGAGAATGTCTTGACAAAGTTGTTCACAGAAAACCAGAAGAAAAAAATCAATGTAGTGGAGAATGTGCAAGCAATGCAAGGTGAAGAATATGAAGAGGCGAATTTTGTCAATAATACTCATGGAGGTTATCAGAGGCAACCTTACCAGGGCCAAGCAACACAAAATAATTGGAGACCAAACTCGCAAGGGCAAGGTCCCCAACAATGGCGGAATGATCAAACTGGTCCTAATCAGGGAAATTGGAACAACAGTAATCATTTTCCAAATCGAAGTTCCAACCCCTATGTTCCTCCGAAAGGGCACTATCAAAATTAGGGATCCGCAAGTGAATCTAAATTGGAGAGTATGCTCGAGAGGATATTACAGAACCAAGAGAAGTCAGACACGTCCATGAAGAATATGACTGAACTGGTTGGCTCCCACACAGCAGCAATCCAAAAGTTGGAATTGCAAATGAGGGATCTCTCCCGTGAGCAATATCCACCGCAAAAAGGAACACTTCCCAGCGACACGATTGCAAATCCTAAAGGAAGTGGAAGTGGCCCAACTGCTCATATCATGGCTGTCACGACTAGGAGTGGTAGGACATTACAGGGTAAAGATGCTGCTAAAGAGCCTCAGGCAGAGGTTGAAAGTGAAAGAGGTCATGCTGCTTAGGTAGGTGAAAATCCAGAAATTGTAGTGAACACCGATGATATTCAGGAAGGAGTAAAGGATAAGGCAGAAGAAACACCAATCGTTCTTCCGCCTATTCCTAGACCCCCTCCACCCTTTCCTCAGAGACTTACAAGGAGAATTGACGACAGCAAATTTGAGAAGTTTTACGACATTCTCAAGCAGCTTTCAGTTAATATACCTTTCTTGGAGGCTTTCTAAGAAATGCCTGGGTTTTCCAAATATCTGAAGGAGTTGATTACAAAAAGGAGAACCATCAGGAACAAGGTGGTAAATGTGACTCACAAAGTCAGTTCTATCATAGCCACCAGTCCAATTCAGAAGAAGGAGGATCCAGGAGCTTTCACTATCCCGTGTACTATTGGAGCGCGAGATTTTGCAAAGGCATTATGTGATAACGGGGCTAGTATAAATCTTATGCCTTTAGCCATCTATAAGCAAGCTGGGTTAGGAATGCCGAGACCAACGAGTATGAGGTAGCAGATGGATGACCGATCCATCAAGAGACCAGTGGGCATTGTGGACGATGTAATTGTGAAAGTTGGAAACTTTAATATTCCTGTTGATTTTGTGATCCTCGACTGTGCTGTAGACAAGGAAATCCCCATTATATTGGGAAGACCTTTCTTAGCAACTGGACGAGCTCTTATGGACTCGGAGCGCAATGAAATTAAGATCCGGGTAAATAATGAAGAAGTCACGTTTCAAGCCAGCAAAGGGATGAAGCTGCCAACGGAGTATGAGAATATTTCGCTAATTGGTATTGTTGATGAAATTGATGAAGCCATTGAGATGAAGATGGAAGAACAATATTTCGGTGAGGCACTGGCAGCCATCTTGGTGAACTTTGATGGACATGACTTGGATGGGTTCATGGAGTCGGTGAATGCATTAGAAGGTCATGGTTCCTATTCTTGTACTCCACCAAAGCTGTCCTTAGATTTGGAGAATCGAGCCACACCTCCAGCAAAGCCTTCCATTATTGAACCACCTAAATTAGAGCTCAAGCCGCTTCCGCCGCATTTGAGGTATAAATTTCTTGGTTTGAATAACACTTTACCGGTAATTGTGTCGTCTTTGTTGAATGATGTGTAGGTAGAGCAGTTGCTGCAAGTTCTGAAGGAACACAGACAGGCACTCGGATGGACGATCGCGGACATCCAGGGTATTCCGGCAGGAATCTGTGAGCACAAGATTCAACTTGAAAACGGAAGAAAACCAAGTGTGGAGCACCAGAGAAGGCTAAATCCAGCAATGCAAGAAGTGGTGAATAAAGGGATAATAAAATGGCTGGATGCAGGAGTTGTTTACCCGATTGTCGATAGCTCGTTGGTGAGTCCAGTACAGTGTGTACCAAAGAAAGGAGGTATGACCGTGGTCAAGAATGAAAAAAATGAGTTGATTCCAACACGAACAGTAACTGGATGGCGAGTATGCATGGATTACAGGAAGCTCAACAGTGCCACGTGCAAGGATCACTTCCCTATGCCTTTTATGATCAAATGCTTGATCGGCTAGCTGGAAAGTCCTTTTACTGTTTCCTTGACGGATACTCCGGGTACAATCAGATAAATATTGCTCTGGAAGATCAGGAGAAGACAACGTTCACCTGCCCGTATGGGACATTTGCCTTCAGTCGAATGCCCTTCGGCTTATGCAATGCTCCAGCTACATTCCAGCGGTGTATGATGTAAATTTTTTCGGATATGGTGGAAGATTTCCTCGAAGTCTTTGTGGATGATTTCTTGGTAGTCGGGGAAACATTTGAGCAATTCTTGAAAAATCTCAAGACAGTGTTGAAACGATGCGAAGAAACAAACCTTGTATTAAACTGGGAAAAATGCCACTTTATAGTGGACGAAGGTATTGTTTTGGGGCACAAAATCTCCAGACATGGTATTGAGGTGGATAAAATAAAGATTGAGATCATCTCCAATCTCCCTCCTCCCACATCAGTGAAAGGTGTCCGTAGCTTTCTGGGGCATGCGGGATTCTACAGAAGGTTCATAAAAGATTTCTCAAAGATTGCACACCCAATGTGTAAACTCTTAGAGAAAGATACCAAGTTTATCTTTGATGAAAAATGTCTCGCTGCTTTTGGAGAGCTGAAAACGAAGCTCACCACAGCTCCTATAATAGTCACACCGGATTGGTCATTACCTTTTGAACTTATGTGTGACGCTAGCGGTGTAGCTATTGGAGTGATGCTGGGGCAGAGGCACAATAAAATTATTCACCCAGTATATTATGCTAGCAAGACGCTTAATGGAGCGCAAATTAACTACACAGTAATGGAGCAGGAACTGTTAGTGATTATATATGCATTTGAGAAGTTCCGTGCAAATCTATTGGGCTCCAAAGTTATTGTGTATACAGATCATGCTGCTCTCCGTTATTCAATGGCGAAGAAGGATGCTAAACCTCGACTAATTCGATGGGTGTTACTGCTACAAGAGTTTGACTTTGAAGTCATGGATCGTAAGGGAACACAAAACCAAGTGGCAGATCACTTGTCTAGGTTGGAGGAAGCAGGAAGACAAAAAGAAGAGCTGGAGATAAATGATTCCTTTCCAGATGAGCATATACTGATGATATCAAATTCAGTTGCACCATGGTATGCTGACATCGCTAATTACATCGTTAGCGATTTTATTCCGGAAGGGTTGGAATCGTACCAAAGGAAGAAGTTCTTGAGGGATTCTCGAAATTATTATTGGGAAGAACCATTCCTATTCCGTGTCTGTGCGGATAACATCATTCGAAGGTGTGCACCCGAGGAAGAGATGCTACCAATCCTGAATGCATGCCATGACTCACCAGTTGGGGGTCATCATGGGGGCAACAGAACAACTGCAGAGGTTTTGGAGTGTGGATACTACTGGCCAACCATTTATCAAGATGCTAATCAGTTGGTGAAGTCGTGAGACCAATGCCAACGACAGGGCCCGATTTCGAGAAGGCATGAGATGCCTATGAACTTTGTTATGGAGATTGAATTGTTCGATGTTTGGGGTATTGACTTTATGGGCCCTTTCGTCAGCTCATGTGGGATGAAATACATCCTAGTGGCTGTGGACTATGTATCCAAGTGGGTAGAAGCCGTTGCCTTGCCGAACAACGAAGCTCGGAGTTTGACCACGTTCCTAAAGAAGAATATTTTCGCCCGGTTCGGCACCCTAAGAGCCATCATCAGTGATGGAGGATCACATTTCTGTAACAGAGTGTTCAAAGGGCTCCTTGATAAGTATGGAGTTAAGCATAAGGTTGTCACACCTTATCATCCGCAATCGAGTGGCCAAGTTGAAGTATCCAATAGAGAAATCAAGAGTATCCTGTCCAAGACTGTGAACGCAAATAGAACTGATTGGTCAAGAAAGTTAGACGATGCTCTTTGGGCATACCGTACAGCTTACAAGACTCCTATTGGGACATCCCCATATCGGTTAGTCTTTGGGAAGGCGTGCCATCTACTGGTTGAACTTGAGCATAAGGCTATGTGGGCATTAAAAAGACTAAACATGGATTGGACGGAGGCCGGAACTTTAAGGCTTGCTCAATTGAATGAAATGGAGGAATTCAGATTTCATGCTTATGAGAGTGCAGCAGTCTATAAAGAATGAATGAAGTTCATCCATGATTCCAAAATTCTGAAGAGAGAGTTTAAGGCGGGAGACCTGGTGTTGCTGTTTAATTCGAGACTTAAACTATTTCTAGGGAAGCTGAAGTCCAAATGGTCAGGACCATTCAAAGTTGTAAATGTCTTCCTGTTTGGAGCTGTCGAATTTGCATCGGAGGATGGGCTCCGAACTTGTAAAGTTAATGGGCAGCGAATCAAACACTATCTGGGCATAGGTGGAGAAAAACACATGGTAGAGCAGCTGGCTCTACAAGATGATCAAGTCCCACCTACGGAATGAGTACAGAGGCAACCTAGCATCGTCGTGCTGCGACGTTAAATCAAGCGCTTCATGGGAGGCAACCCATGTGTGGTATCAGTCTTTTTTCTTTGTGTCTATTTAACTTGTGCTTGTTTTCTTCTTTTTCTTTATTTATTTATTTATAACTCAAGTTTACATTTGTACTTAGTTTTGTTTGAAGGGTTTTAGATGCAGGAATGTGATGAAAGAACACAAGAATTAGCGAGAAGTTTTGCAACTGCAGAAGAACATCGAAGAGGAAAAAGTAGCACATTTGCAATCGCATTTCTGATATGCGAATCGCATTTGTGTCGCATTGTGAGACAGAAAGTCGAGCAAAAAATTTACGAGACACAATGCGATGAAGCTCGAAAATCTGCGGTTCGCATTTCAATTTTGCGAACCGCATTTAACCGCAGACAGCCACAGAGACTTTAGCTTAAAGGACAGTTGAAAATGCGGTGGAGGTTCCTATTCTGCGGTTTGCATTTCAACTCTGCGAACCGCATTTCAATCGCAGACAGGTACAGAAACTTTTGCTCATAGATTGGTTGAAAATGCGGTGGACTATATAATGCGTCTCGCATTTCTTTTCTGCGAACCGCATTTCCATCATAGACCTGACGGTACGTTTTCACAGTATTTTTCCAATTTCTATTTTCCCTTCATACTAATATATATTAAAAAAAAAAAAAAAAAAAAA
>MCJB01001309.1:0-15709 GCA_002018475.1 Nicotiana obtusifolia | reverse complement strand
TGCTTCAGAGCAGGAGAAAGAGAAAAAGAGGAGAGAAGCCCCCAATTCTTCTGAGCCCGAGAGAAAAAGATCGAGGAAAAGGATAGCTCGTAAGCCCAAGAGCAGCATTGATGACCGAATTCTGTCCTCGGACTCACTTCATCGATTGAGAGACGAGTCCGAGGAAGATGAAGATTCTGACTTTTTGGGTAATGAGCCGTCTCAAATTGAAGGACGAGGAGTCCCCGAGCAGAGAGCCGATGAAACATACCTTCATCGAGTCGAGGACTCCAAAATGGGGGCAAGAGCTGGGGCTTCTGCCGATGTGAGAGGGGCTTCGCAGGGGATCTCGGGTCCCATAGAAATGGTAGACTCCCCTTCCTTCTCGGAGTCGACCCTGAACGAGGCTCAAGCCGCAAAAGGACATTCCCCCGGCAAGAGCCATATACCGGAAGGCCCTTTCTGAGGTATCTTCGATGGCGTGGATTCGGCGTCTGCTGAGGATACCTTTGGGCTCGGTAACCTAGAAGTACCGAGGAAAAGTCCCTCCACCGGTACGAGCAAGGTTTCTTTCAGTCCGAAGTTGGTCGATAGATTTCCTGCTCCGAGTTCAGATCCTGATCGGAAGCGGATCATAACCTTCGCCATTCCCGAAGATGCTAGGGTTCTTTCCGCTCCTGTAGGGGTAGATAGCTATCTTTGGTGTTTTTGGTGACCGAAGAAGATCAGGCTAAGATGAATGAGGTAGATGTACCCTGCTTGTTCAATGAAGCTCAGCAAGCATTGAATAAGGTAAGTTTCTGATAAGCCTCATCTGGTGTTCATTGTTCTGTACTTTAGAACTTCGACTAACTGCCATATTTCCTTTCGTGTTTACAGGGCTCGGCGCTTCATCATGAGGCTTTTCTTCATCAGCGGGAAGAATCGAGGCGTTGCGAGCCGCTCGAAGGGGAGATGACGAACCTTCGAGCCGAATTGGATTTTGTACGGAGAGAGAATTATGGCTTAGTCGAGCAGATGGGGCAGCAGCTCGATCAAATAACCCGACTCCGATCCGAGGCAAGCGAGGTTAGAGCTGAAGCCAATGAATGGAGAAGCATGATGGATCAGCTGGCTTCGGAAAAAGAGACCTTCCGTGCTCAGTTAGTTTCATCATAAACTCAACTGACGGAGGCAAAAGGGAGAATCGAGGCTCTGACTAAGAGCACCGA
The DNA here is from genome assembly GCA_002018475.1 of Nicotiana obtusifolia. Lineage (NCBI taxonomy): Eukaryota > Viridiplantae > Streptophyta > Magnoliopsida > Solanales > Solanaceae > Nicotiana > Nicotiana obtusifolia. The sequence continues at coordinate 14,519 of MCJB01001309.1, read as the reverse complement.
CGTACTCCAATCTCAAGTCAGCGTGATCACCTCAGATCGAGATGTTTTGGCCAATGAGCTGCATATGGCGAAATCGGAGGCTGCTGCAACCAAGGTTGAGGCCGATGAGCTGGTGGCCCAGTACAAGGCCGACGCCGAGGCTGCTCAAGATCAATAAAAAATTTTGGTTGATTGTATGAAGTGGGAAACTTGCCTGTCCATTCTCGAGGAGATACATGCTCGGGGATTCGATCTATCAGCCGAGATCGATGATGCCAAAAGGATCGAGGCCAAAGCCGGAAAACAAGCCTTTCTGAAGGAAGATGACTCCCAGAACTCGGAATGGAGCGCCTTCTATTGTTTTTTTTTTTTTTTTTTTGATATTATGTAATGAAGTCCCCATCTTTGTAATCATATCTTGTATATATATAAAAGCCTTTTTTCCTTTCCTTCTTTTATTGCTGACTTGTTTTGATTCTTTCCATTAGAACTGATGGTTTATCTCGATAAATTTCTGTTCCTTGAATTTAGTTTGGACTTGGCCAATTCTGGGACCTGCCTTAGCAGGTTTTTCTTTCCTTCGATTAACTCAGTATAGCCTTAGTCTTGTAAAGATCCGGGGTTTTCTTTAGTAGGTCTTATTCCCCTTCGAGTTTCATTAACTCGGTATGGCCTTGGCCTTTTAAGAATCGAGGTTGGCCTTAGTAGGTCTTATTCCCCTTCAATTAAATTTGATTTTCGGATGAATCCCTGAGCGATGTCAGTATTTGATTGAACAAAGAAAATCAAAATGGCCCTTGGGCTCGGAGACAGGATACTGGTGCAAGAGATCTTTATTCTTGTTCATGTGCTTGTACAATTTGTTTAGGGGATAGATCAATCTATTTGGGTACAGTTCCTTCGACCGTTTGACCCTTACATCGATTCCTAACGATCTTTGATTTTAGGGATGTTTCCCCAAATTGAAGTAGCCAAGCAGCCTTCCGATATTTAAGGTCGATCGATGATTAGCATAGAATATTATTGTCATCGATATATGATCGGTCTTCAAATCTAAGTTAGCATGATTTACTGGTTGCCTCGTTAAAAACCTTGCCGTAAAACCCAATTTGGGACAAAACCGGTCTAAGGAAAAAAGAGTGCAACGCGTGCTTTCAGTCCTAACATCCCGTACTTTCCGATTCGAGGCTACTTTATTTGATACCTGCGAGTGTTAGTTTGTCGATGTAGCATTAAAACATGTAAAAAATAAGGAATGAAGGATCGTACCTTAACAGTAGTATCGTTTCAAGTGATTTATGTTCCAATTATTTGCAGCTGTTTGTCGTCCATCGTTTCGAGCTTGTATGATCCTTTTCTGGTGAGCTTTATGATGGAGTAAGGTCCTACCTAGTTCGGTCCCAATTTTCCTTTGTTCGGATTTTGAGTTTCGGGTGTGACCTTCCTGAGTACTAAATCTCCGATGTTGAAATGCCAAAGATGGGTTCTCCTGTTGTAGTATCTTTCGATCTTTTGTTTTTGAGCGGCCAATCGAACGAGGGCAGCTTCCCTTCTTTCGTCCAATAGTTCCAGATTCGTATTCATAGCCTCGTGGTTCGATTCTTTATTCGTATAGCGGAACCTGACACTTGGTTCACTGACTTCGACCGGTATCAAAGCTTCAGCACCATACACCAGGGAAAAGGGAGTGGCTCCGGTGCTAGATTTTTCGGTCGTGCAATACGCCCATAGGACTTCAGGCAATATCTCTTTCCATCTCCCTTTCGCATCGGTTAACCTTTTTTTGAGATTTCGAAGTATTGTCTTGTAGGTGGATTCAGCTTGTCCATTCCCGCTGGAGTGGTAGGGCGTTGATAGGATTCTTTTGATCTTGTTATCTTCGAGGAACTTCGTTACTTTGCTGCCAACGAACTGTTTCCCACTGTCACACATGATCTCTGATGGCATCCCAAACAAACATATGATGTGATCCCAAATGAACTCGATTATTTCTTTTTCCCTAACCTTCTCATATGCCTGCGCATCTACCCATTTGGAGAAATAATCAGTCATAAAAAGGATGAATTGAGCCTTACATGGTGTGTAGGGAAGAGGGCCAACGATATCCATTTCCCATTTCATGAACGGCCATGGTGATAAGACCTAATGCAACATTTCCTCGGGCTGATGGATCAACGAGGCATTTCTTTGACATTCGTTACATTTGCGAACGAACTCCTTCGCGTCCTTTTCCATGTCGACCCAATAGTAACCAGCTCTGATTATTTTTTGAATTAGGGGCTCGGCACAGGAATGATTCCTATAAGTGCCTTCGTGAATTTCTCTTAAAATGTATTCGGTGTCACCCGGTCCCAGACATATCACGAGGGGCCACCGAACGTTCTTCTAAATAATGTTATGTCATCAGATAAACAGAATCGAGCCACCTTTGTGCGCAAGGCTCTTGATTCTTTTGGATCTGAGGGGAGTTTTCCGGAGCTGAGGTAGTCTATGTATTTGTTCCTCCAATCCCAGGTCAGACTCGTCGTATTGATTTCCGTATGGCCTTCTTCCACTACCGACCTCAAGAGCTGCATGACCTTTTTGGATTCGATCTCATCATCTTCGACCGATGATCCTAAACTAGCGAGGGCATCGACTTCGCTGTTCTGCTCTCGGGGTATGTGTTGTAAGGTCCATTCTTTAAACCTATGCAGTGTAACTTGTAGTTTGTTTAAATATCTTTGCATTCGTCCTTCTCTGACCTCAAAAATTTCTGTTGACTTGATTCACCACAAGAAGGGAGTCGCACTTAGCTTCGATTATTTCCGCTCCCAGGCTTTTGGCTAGTTCTAAACCTGCAATCATAGCCTCATATTCTGCTTCATTGTTAGTTAATTTCATAGTCTTGATAGACTGTCGAATTGTGTTACCGATTGGGGGCTTTAGCACGACACCAAGCCCCAATCCCTTCACGTTCGAGGCACCATCTGTGAATAGGGTCCACACTCCCGAAGGAGTCCCAGATCCAGCCAGTAGCTCTCTTTCGACCTCGGGTATTAGAGATGGTGTAAAATCGGCGACAAAATCTGTCAACACCTGAGATTTAATGGCGGTTCGAGGTCGATATTCGATATCATACCCACTTACTTCGATAGCCCATTTGGCCAATCGGCCCGGAGAGCTCGGGCTTATGCATTATGCTTCTTAACGGGTAAGTTGTTATGACGCATATGGGATGACATTGGAAATAAGGCTTCAGTTTCTGGAGGCACTCAACAAAGCGAGTGCCATTTTTTCCAAATGAGGGTACCTAGTTTCAGCCTCGCCTAAGGTTCTGCTAACGTAATAAATTGGAAATTGCGTACCTTGTTCTTCTCGAACTAGAACTCCACTTACCGCTATTTCCGAGACCGCAAGGTAGAGGTACAGTCGTTCACCTGTCTTCGGTGTATGTAGCAAGGGGGGGCTATAGATACCTTTTAAGCTCTTCTAAATCGTTTTGGCACTCCGGTATCCATGAGAAGTTGTTCTTCTTTTTCAACAGATTGAAAAATCGATGGCTTTTATCGGATGATCTTGAAATAAATCGTCCTAAAGCGGCTATACGGCCTGTCAGCTTTTGTACAGCCTTCACATTATCTACAACTGTGATGTCCTCGATAGCCTTGATCTTTTCGGGGTTGATTTCTATTCCTCGATTTGAGACCATGAAACCAAGGAACTTGCCTGAGCCCACACCGAATGCACATTTTTTCGGGTTCAGCTTCCTGTTGTATTGCTTCAACACGTCGAATGTTTCCTGCAAATGGTTCAAATGGTCCTCTTCTCGCAGGGACTTAACTAACATATCATCAATATAAACTTCCATCATTTTTCCTAGTTGTTTTTCAAACATTCGGTTTACTAGGCGTTGGTAAGTGGCTCCTGCATTTTTAACCCGAATGGCATCAAGTTGTAGCAGTATGTGCCATACTTAGTGATGAAGGATTTTTTTTCTTGGTCAGCCGGGTCCATTCATATTTGATTATAGCTAGAGTAGCATCGAGAAAGCTAAGGGTCTCATGGCCAGCGGTAGCGTTGATCATGCGATCAATGTTGGGTAAAGGGAAAGAATCTTTTGGGCATGCCTAATTCAGATCCTTATAATCTACACACATTATTGGTTTATTCCCTTTTTTAGGGACTACTACTACATTTGCTAACCATTCCAGGTATTTAACCTCCCGAATGGACCCTTTTTTAGAAGCTTAGTTACCTCATCCTTGATGAATGCGTGTTTGATCTCGGATTGGGGCCTCCTTTTTTGCTTGACCGGTCAGAACTTCTGATCTAGGCTTAGCTTTTGAGTGTTTTATCTCCGGTGGTATACCTGTTATATCAAGGTGGGACCAAGCGAAGCAATCTTCGTTAGTTATAAGAAATTTGATAAGTTTTGTCCTGAGCTCGGAGCTTAGGCCCGAGCATAGGTATACCTTTCGATCTGGCAAGTCTTCTCGGAGTGAAACTTGCTCGAGCTCCTCAATTGTCGATTTGGTCGCATCGAATTCATCGGGACTGATGAAGGATCTGGGGATTTCGTAGTCGTCATCCTCGAGATATACTTGTTCATCTATGTTTGTCGAGGATGATGTCTGTGATTGCTATTTCATCTTGTTCTCGACCTTTTGTGAAGGAACTGCTGGTACTGGTGTTATTTCTTCCATTGCGAACATCTCTTTCGCAGCCGGTTGCTCCCCGTCAACTGTTATAATTCCATCGTGATGATGGGAATTTCAGTACTTGGTGCAGTGTCGAAGGTACGGCTCTCATGTCATGGATCCATGGTCTCCCGAATAGAGCGTTGTACCTCATGTCTCCACCGATTATGCAAAACTTTGTTTCTCGAATGGTTCCGGCAGTGTTTATCGGCAGCGTTATCTCGCCCTTGGTCGTTTCACATGCCATGTTGAACCCATTGAGTACTCGAACTGAAGGGACAACTCGATCCGTCAGACCAAGTTGTTCTATAACCCACGATCGAATTATATTGGCCGAACTGCCTGGATCGACCAATACGCGCTTTACTTTAATCGTGTGTATAAGCACAGATATTACTAGCGCGTCATTGTGAGGTTGCATAATCCCTTCCGCGTCTTCCTCGCTAAAATGTAAGATTCCCTCTATCGCGTAATCTCGAGTGCGTTTTTCCCTGGTGATGGATATCTTGGTGCGCTTTAGCATTAGACCCTGAGGGGCATCTATTCCGCCAATAATCATATTAATCGTGTGTTGTGGTTCTTCTTGGTTTGCTTGTTTATTTCTGTTTCCGTAATGATTCTTCGCTCGGTCGCTTAAAAATTCTCGAAGATGTCCGTTTTCGAGCAACATTGCCACCTCCTCTCTTAATTGTCGGCAATCTTCTATCCTGTGCCCGTGTGTACCGTGATATTTGCATATCAGATTAGGGTCCCTTTAGGCCAGATCCGATTGTAATGGTCGAGGCCATTTAGTGTCCTTGATGTGACAGACAGCTGATACGAGAGTAGCCGCATCAACATTGAAATTGTATTCCGATAATCGTGGTGCTTCTTGGTGACCGGTGGTTCTCTTGAAATTGCCTTTTGTTATGGGCCCTCGGTTATTCCGACCTTGATCATTTCTCCTTTCACGTCTCGGGGAGTTCTGCCTTGCTGTAGTGATTTTCCTATCCCCATGATATGGCCGATGTCGATCTCTATTCAGTCTCGGTTCACGATAAATCTCCCTTCGAACCCTATCATGAGTCTTGACAGGATAATTAGATCCCGAAGGGGCTCCAAGTTGATCATCTTCGACTCTGATCTTCGATTGGTATCGGTTATGTATATCCGCCCATGTGACGGCTGGATATTCTATCACGTTTTGTTTGAGTTATTGTGAAGCCGTCGAACTTCGAGCGTTGAGCCCTTGGGTGAAGGCCTGAACAGCCTAATCATCGGTGACCGGTGGCAGGTCCATACACTCCATCTGAAAATGAGATACAAATTCTCTGAGCATCTCATTATCTTTTTGTCTGACTTTGAACAGGTCCGACTTCCGCGTATCTACTTTGATAGTGCCTGCATGTGCTTTTACAAAGGAATCTGCAAGCATAGCGAAAGAGTCAATGGAATTAGGGGTAAGTTATGATACCATGTCATGGCCCCCTTTGACAAGGTTTCCCCGAACTTTTTCAAAAGAACGGACTCGATCTCGTCATCTTCTAAGTCGTTTCCTTTTATAGCGCATGTGTATGCATTCACATGCTCGTTTGGATAGGTTGTTCCATTGTACTTAGGAATTTCCGGCATGCGAAATTTCTTGGGTATTAGCTTTGGAGCGGTGCTCGATGGGAAAGGTTTCTGTACAATTTTTTTGGAATCCAAGCCCTTTAATATCGAAGGTGCTCCTGGGATTTGATCCACCCTGGAATTGTATGTTTCCACCTTTTTGTCGTTAGCCTTGATTTTTTTCTCCCAGACTCGACTCGTCTAGTTAATTCCTCAAGCATTCTCATGATCCCGGAGTTTTCTCTCGATCCACCTTCATTTGGCTCTTCTACGACTGGTTCATTCTCAGGAGTGGCTTCCCGAGAAAGGCCGAGCTCAACTTTGTTCGATATTTGACTTCGATTTTGTAATTGAGCAATGGCTTCCTGCTGGGCTTGCAACATGTCAAAGATCATTCTGAGACTGATCCCGTCTCCTTCGTCGTTTTGGGGACCCGGTGTTGTTGATTGGTGTTCCCTACGAACACTATTTGACGGACCAGTCGTTCGATCTACATCGACTGCTACTTGTGAATTAGCGTCGATCGAAACCTCATCACCGACTGCTATGTTGTTGTTTTCGCCTTGATGATCAAATTCATTATCGACATACAAAGGCACAGATTGTGAATGCGACATAGTTGTACTGTAACCTGAAATCAAATATACTTCACAGAGCAAATGTAAAACAATTTGTGTGACAAAAAATTATATCAGACACTCACTATTATCCTTAGCCCCACGGTGGGCGCCAAACTATTTACCCTTGGCTTCGGATAACAATTAAATTTGTGCGTGATTTTAAGGACACGTGATTTGGTTTGATACAAACAATGAATAATATAATATAGATTAAAATCAGTAAATAAATTGAGAAAAAATACAAACGACAAGCCTTGGATAGCCTTGGACTTGATTGATTTCTCCAAGATGAACAAATATGAACCAAACAAATAAAGAGATAAATAAAAGCAGACTTCTTTTCTATATGTTGATAATTGTTTCATGAGATGCCTTTTACAATTACATTGCCCTTTATATACAGGGGGGATAATCTCTTATACAATGCAAGAATCTGTTTACAAGGTAAAATATCCCTTGATTTACTGATTTCAACGGTCTTGTTGATTGATGCCGTGATTCTCACCGAGATATTTACATATCACGGGATTCCCAGTCCTTTCGTTACGCAGATCTGATAACTTACCCTAGGACGTTTCCCATAATCGAGCTCGACAAACTCATTTCGGGCATCATGGCTTCGTATTCCGATTCGATGTTGTTCGGTCTCGACCTTCGGTCTCTGATAACTCGACTCTGGTTTATCGAGCAGTAGTTACGATTGATACCAACCATATAAACTCGAGCCTGATTTGTCCATATGCAAGTGGTCCGAGTTCGACCTGTTACAATATTATAGTGTTTGTTTGGTTTAAGAACAAACACAAACTTTTTTTAGGAATAAGTATTTAGGTTTGACGAACAAACAAAACATAATTGTAAGTTAAATCCAAAGATGGCCACAGTCTATAGGGTGGTAATTTGAGACTAAACCTATTTGACTCACTAAACCTGCTTAAGGTTGGCCTGGTTATTGACTCGTCCATATGTTGAACTTAGCTCATCTTGACTCAAACCTATTTCAACTCATTTAAAGTTGAGCTGATTTTTAGCCCAAATAGATACATGGGTATTTTTGCTAAAATAATTTAAAAATAAGTTTCTTTGTTGGATATGTTATATATGACCTAATAAAAGAAAAAAAATCTTATTTGATAATTAAAGAATTAATAAAAAAATAATACATATTAATTAAAGCTTGGTCAGAGTTTGGCGGGTTAGGTTATGACCCATATTTTAACTCAACTTGACCCAACCTATCACAACCCAAGTTACTTTTGGACTGGTCATATTTATTGATACAATTCATTTTGACCCGACCAAAATTAGCCCACCCCGGCCATTTGACACCCCTAACCACAAATGAGGGAGGGGTAGGTGTACGTGGTTTGGACGCAAGCGCATTTATGTGAATAAGGGGAAAGACAGGGGTGATCTGGGGAATTAAACTTGGAAGTACAGTTGGCTACATTTGAAAACAATTTTCCAAATTGGTCACATTAAAACCAAGAGAATAGAGCGTGCATTAGAAAACCAAAGGCCAGAGCAACAAACAAAGAAGAGAGTATTCGCTTTCTTCATTCAAGTAAGTAACACTGACAATTTTTTCTCCAGTTCTTCTTCATCTTACTGGTTTTTCTCAATCAAAAACTTTCTATCGTTAATCTTTTTCCTAATAATTTTTTCCCTTTCCTTGTTGCAGTATTTGGATTGAAAGAATTGTTTTAGAAATGATATTGAACAATAATTATCTGTAGCTTTAAGGAGTAAATATGTATCCAAAGAGTTGCGACATATCTAGTTCTCTTTTCTTCCTTTGACCTGCAAATATAGCAAGAAGACTCATCATGACTTTTTTTTTCCTGTGTTATAGATTGCTTTTCCTCTCTCGTCTGTGCTTTGTGTTATTAGAAGACTAAGATGAGCTACTGGAAAGACAAGGTTCTTCCAAAGATCAAGAAGGTTTTTGAGAAAAATGGACCCAAAAAGGCTGCTGCTGCTGAGGCGTGCGAGGCCTTTGATGTGGCCAAGGTAAAAAAAGTTCTTTTTGGCCGTTTTGGATATTTCAAAGTAATTATTACAAAGGACTACTACCTCATTTTTCAATAAAATGAAAGACAAATCTTTATTTGATTACCTAGTTCTTATTTAACAACTTCCAGTAACTGTAATTATAAATCTCAGGAGCAGTACAGCAAAGAATTCGATGAAAAGAAGACTGAGCTCCAACCTAAAGTCGTTGAAATCTATGAAGCTGCTGCAGCTGATATTAAGGTATTTATAAATCAGTTACTATGATTTTCGAAGGAATTAATTAGACTAAAGAATTGTTACATACATACAAATATAGGATGGATGATAATCTTTTCTTTGTGATTGAAAACAAAAACACAGACTTTGGTGAAGGAACCAAAGGTTGCAGGACTGAAGAAACACTCAGCTGGAGTTCAGAAATTCCTTGATGAGCTTGTCAAGATTGGTAAGTCTTTATTTCTTTCACTGTTGTTCTCAGGGGCGAATGCAGTATTCGCGGGTTATACTGAATCCGTAACTTTTGATGCGGGGTAATAATTTATGTTGGAAAAAGCAACCCTAAAGATTTGGGACCCGCCTCTTGTTGTTCTTTATCATTACACCCTGGTACATGTTCACTGTGTGGTAGCGCTCTCAACTTCACATGTACTGGACTTAGTTATAGTCTGGCGTTAGTTCGGGTTAGTTTGATTACTCTGATTAGAAAAATAACCTCAGTTAAATTCAGCAATATTATTTTATGTTGCATTTGGTTGGCATTAAATTTTTGTTATATAAGATAATACCGGTATAGTTTTATACTACAATTTTGATATTAGTTTATAACAGATCTAACATGAGATAATTACATGAATTAATTTACAAAATAAATTGCCTAAAAGATGAAAATAATCTTGAATTCATCCTTTTTACTTTTCTATTTATTTCAAAAATAACGATAAAATTGTGAACTTTTTATAACATGCGCTATATATTTCATTTTTATTAATGGAACCAAAAATCCTAAAAACGAAATATATGTACACTAAATTATCGATGATTATTAATCTCTTATAACTCCTGAATAACTTTGTTCGCCAACCAATCGAACTAACAATATTGGTTTCCTTGTGCTTGGAATAATGAATGAAGAATTTCCGGGATCCAAAGCAGTCAGTGAAGCAAATTCAAAGTTCGGGCCTTCCTATGTATCAGTTCCCATAATCTTCGTGTTAGAGAAAGTGTCCACGTTTGTAGTCACCGAAGATAAGAAAGAAGAGGAAGCAGTCACAGCCGCAGTAGCGCCAGCAGCTGTTGCTGCCCCTGCTCTTGAGACTAAAACTGAAACAGCGCCAGCAGCCGCATCGGCAACTGCTGCAGCACCAGCAGCTGCCTCTGCTCCTGAGGCTAAAACTGAAGCAGCGACAGCAGCAGAGACAGCCAAAGTTGAAGAAGTACCTGCTGCGGTAGCAACTGAACCACCAAAGGCAGCTTGATGAATGACCAGTAAACGATAAGCAAACCCTGTGTGTAAAAGTTTTTTTCTTTTAAATATTATCTCTGTGTAAAAGTATCCTCTTTCTCTTTTTGGCCATTGTATTTTTACTGTGAGAAAGAAGACATGAAACATGATTTGTTATTCTTTATAATTGCCCTCTTCATCTTTCTTGCAAAAAAATTTGTAAGCTTGTATAATATCGGAATAACGTTACCCGTTGATTCCTCAAAGCTTTCCTTTATTTTAGGTTAAAAGAATTGTTAATTTGTTGTAAAACAATCTAAAACATGAAGGCAAATATAGTATCGTAAATTATAGAAAAATTAGTGTGGTAACATGATGTTTACCTTTAAAACCGGATAACAATTAAATTTGTTCGTAGTGCTAAGGATCCGTAAACTAATCTGATACTCAATAACAATATGATAAAAGCAATTGAAATATAAGAAGAAAGATAACAAAACTGTGTACTGTGATGGACAATGAGAAAATGATAGAATCCTCGTATCAACAGTGAAAATGGTATCAAACAGCCAGAAAAATAATGGTTAAGTTGAGAGAATCTGATGCCTTACAATGGTGGACCAAATATGCCTCTTATAGGCCCAAACAAGAGTTCTAAGTAAGGTAAATAACTAATTACAAGATAAATCCCCTAAAATTCGGGATAGAATCCCCTCAAATCATGGCATAACGGCGATGACGGTTGAGATAATTAACTGTTGGCGAAATATTCGGCGAGTAGCGAGATATGCGGTTCGAGGCCAGTCCTTAATCTCTTAGTATTCCTCGATCAGTTATATCGATCGTCTTGTCCCGGCTGCTCCGACTATCGTACCCGACTTCTCGATCTCGGGCCAGAAAAAGTTCGGCCTCATAGTGTCTCCGTTCCGACTTCCTTAGGTTGTGTCTGACCCGCTTGCACTTGGTTGTAAACGACCCGATTTCATATAAATGTATCCAACTCAATATAGATAGTCCCCTCGTTTATTAGAGAGTAAGGATAATAAACGATATGAATTCTTGCCCTCTGATTCCTTGAAGCAAGTGACCGATATATACATTACTCACGACACGTGGACAAAGTCGTCTTCTAACTTATTCTCGAAGGCAACCTGGGCGTGACGGCATCTTTATGACGTACGCGAATGCCAATATAAGCAATCATCACAGGTCCCATCCTAGATTATCATGCCTGCTGCAGGCATTTAATGCTTGGTCGCCTCGTGCTAAGTGCCGCCGCCTTTGGTGGAGTATATATAGTCCTTTTAACCGCTGATTAACCTTTTCACCTTCGCGCTTGTTGACGAAATTACTCCTTTCAAACTTCTTCTTTAATCTCATTCTCCAAAAAGAACTCATAACTCTCTGAAATTTCTTTTAGTTCTTGCTCCTATTACTTCGATGGCAAAAACTTCAAAATCAGTTCCTTCAAGGCAAAGTTCCCCCGCTGAGATGGTTCGTACTGATGAGCCTTCGTCGGAACCCCCATTGAAGGCTTTCATCCCTGTAGGGTGTCACACTGGCTCCGACTTTAAGGTCGAAAAGGCCTCATCGGTGCCCGGTCGAGGCGAACCCGTATCTGACTATATCAGCTCCATCACCCACAAACATCTCGATAGGGTGAAGGCGGAATGTCGTTGGGCTGATAAGGAGGTGGTGGTCCCTTCTCCTGACGAAGCTATCACCACACACATAGAGGGGTACCTTAGCGTGTACACCTACCCATTCACAATAGGGCCTATAGATCCAATAATAGTAGAATTTCTGTAGGAGGCACGAAGTTACCTTAGGTCAAATCCACCCCTCTATGTGGCGGATTGTATATCTCTTTCGATTTTTTGTAGATAAGATCGAGGGTGATCATCCTTTTACCCTCGACCATATACTTCGTTTGTATAGCCCCCGAATGTTTCGAGGGGGGTTGATTAAACTGGCTCGTCGAGCCAGTAAAGCTCCCTTTTCAAGCATCGACGAGGATAGAGATCGGGGGTGGATGAGCAGGTTTGTCCGAGTTAAGACCTCCGATCTGATCCCAGCCGACTACATGCCATTTCCCGAGAAATGGAATTTGAACCGTAAGTGTTTCTTTACATATTTCTCTCCCGTCATTGTTTTTCAATGTATGACCGAAACCTTTAATGTGTAGCCGTTCCCCAAACTCCGGCCGCTATCCAAGATTTGAAGGAATGGGTCGGAAAAATAGCGGCCCAGCGAACCTACTCCGAACGGGCCTGGAGGGAAATTTCAAAAGGATTATGGGAGGCCAAAAATCATGGTAAGTCCCCTTGGTTGAAACCCTTTAAATAAATCGAAGCCAATACTTAACCCTGAAAACATGATTTGCAGGTCTATCCAAGGACGCCGAGTTGAGATCGGCAGCTACTGATGGAGCAGTCCTTTGTCCCCTTCCGACACCGGCCTCGGAAACAAGGGACAAAAGAAAGGGGGGCCCCAAACAGGCCGAGCCCACAAAGAAAAAAGGAAGAAAAAAAATGTTGGCTCGCAAAACCACCGTCTCCACTATCTCCTTGAGTGAAAATTCGGAGGAGGAGGAGGAAGGCCCCAAACTTACGCGCCGCAAACCTACTCAGAGAGTCCCCGAGCAGGTAGCGGATGACGCCGATGCATCCCAAGGTGATGCGGAGACGAGAGTCGGAGACACAATTGAGCCTCCGGCCCCGATACAGAAGCCTTCCGATCTTCCCGGAATGGCTCACTCGCCCTCCTTCTCTGAAACATCTCTGAAGGAGACCGAAAGTGCTTGGATGCAGACGCCGGGTGGAATGCCGGCCATGACGGGGACATTTGAGGAATATTTTGACGGGGTGCCATCGTCCGATACTTTCGGTCTCGATGTCCCTAGAAAGAGTCCCCCGGCCGAGTCGAGCAGGATGTCGGTCAGTATTAAGCTGGTTGATAAATTTCCTGCTCTGAGCTTGAACCCTGAACGAAGAAGGGTAATAACTTTCTCCGTTTCTGAAGACGCTCGGGTGTTGGGCCCCCCGGTAGGCATAACAAGTTACCTCCACAACTTGGCGACGGAGGAAGACCGGGTCGCCATGAATGCCGTGGACTGGGCTTGCCTTTATAACGAAGCCCAACAAGCATCGATCAAAGTACGTATTTTACTTGTTTCAATCCTGTATAAATATTCTGGTTTTGAAATTTACTAACACTTTCTGGTTCATTTGTTTGTAGTCTTTGGTGCTTTACCATGAGATGTTCCTTCGTATCAAAGAAGGAATGGAACGAGAGATGGAGAGACGTCGAAAACTCGAGGACCGGATGTCAAATGCCTGGGCTGAGCTGAATTTTTTAAGGAAGGAATATACTTCCTGTGTCGACCGGTTAGAAGTGATGAGCAGACTATTGGAACAACTACAGGCTGAGCTCAGTGACTCCAAAGCCGAATCGAGTCGATGGAAATCCCAAGCAGAGCAACTAAGTGTAGAAAAATCGACTCTTCAGGAGCGGATCGAGGCTTTGCTCAAAGACAACGAACTTCAGCACCTCGAAATCCAATCACTCGGCCTTGACCGGACGACCTTATCCACCCGGCTTCAAGAGGCACAAGCGAAAATCGCCAAAACCAAGGCCACGGCTGATGATCTGATAGCCCAGTATAGGGCCGATGCCGAGGTAGCCAACGAGCAATCGAGGGCACTAGTAGAATATGCTAAGTGTCAAACTCGCCTCACCGTCCTTGAGGAGCTTCAAACCCGTGGCCTCGACTTATCTTCCAATATAGCAGAGGCTTCCAAAGCCGAAGATGAGTTGAGGAGAAAAACATTCCCGGAGGAGTTCGAGGACGGCTCCGACTGACGTCGTCTTTTCTTTCTTTTGTTCTAATCATGTAATTGTCCCCCTTGCACGATTTTGAACATATATACAAATTTACCTTTCGTTCTTCACTTGTTATGTACTATCATTTGTTTCCTTGGCATAAAATCGCAAATGATCGATCCATTATTAACTTGGCTTCGATCCTGAAATAAACTCAAAACATAGAAAATGGTTAAGTTATAGCTTTGTTCAAAGCGATAGTCGATTTGGCCTTAGCCTCGTTCGAGTTATCGATTGCCTTTAAATTCGTAGGGGTCGAGGTCATGCCTTAGTAGGATTTTCTGACCTTCATCAAATAAACTCGGCCTCATATTT
>MCJB01001308.1:10733-33600 GCA_002018475.1 Nicotiana obtusifolia | reverse complement strand
CTCGAAGCCATGATGACCGAGACGAGATCGTTGAGGTCGATTAGGGTAAAACGCCCTAGGGTAAAATTATCAGATTTGCGTAATAGAAGGACCAGAAATCTCGTGATACGTAAGTATCTCGGCAGAAATCAGCAAAGACGTTGAAGTCAGTAATTCAAGGGATATTTTACCTTGTAGATAGATTTTTTACCTTATATAAGACTCATTCCCCTCCCTATATAAAGGGGTAGCATAATTATAAAAGGCATGAGAAAGCAACGATCAATATACAAAACATACAGTCTGCTCTAATTGTTTTCTTTATCCATTTGCTTCATATTTGTCCATCTTAGAGAGTTCTATCAAAGTCAAGTTGTTCTAGATTTATGGTTTGAATTCTCTCTCAATTTACTTATTGAATTTAGTCTTTATTTTTATTCATCCTTTTGTTTGTATCAAACCAAATCACGTGTCCTTAAAACCACGTACAAATTTAATTGTTATCCAAGCCAAGTGTAAACAGTTTGGCGCCCACCGTGGGGCTAAGGATAATAGTGAACGTTTGATACAACTTTCTGTCACACAAATCATTTTACACTTGTTCTGTGGAGTATTTTTAATTTTAGGTTACAATTCAACCATGTCACATTCACAATCTGTGCCTCTGTACGTCGATGACGAGTTTGACCACCAGGTTGAAAACAACAACGTAACGCCCGGTGATGAAGTTCCAGTCGACGCTAATTCACAAATGGCGGTTGATGTGGATCGAACTACTGACCCATCAAACAGTGTTCGTAGAGAATACCGATCAACAACTCAAGAACCCCAAAACGACGAAGGGGACGGGATTAACCTCAGAATGATCTTCAACATGTTGCAAGCCCAACAAGCGGCCATTGCTCAACTGCAAAATCAGAGCCAAATTTTGAATAAGGTTGAGGCCGGCCCTTCTAGGGGAACCATCCCTGAAAATTGACCAATCATAGAAGAACCGAGCGAAGGCGGATCGAGGGCGAACTCCAAGATCATGAAGATGCTCGAGGAACTAACCAGACGAGTCGAGTCTAGCAAAAAGAAGATCGAGGCCAACGACAAAAAGGTGGAGACATATAATTCGAGGGTGGATCAAATCCTAGGAGCACCCCCGATATTGAAAGGCTTAGATTCCAAGAAATTTGTGCAAAAACCTTTCCCGTCAAGCGCCGCTCCAGAACCCATACCGAAGAAATTTCGCATGCCGGAAATTCCCAAATACAACGGGACAACCGATCCAAACGAGCATGTGACAGCGTACACATGCGCCATAAAGGGAAACGACTTAGAAGACGATGAGATCGAGTCCGTTCTCGTGAAGAAATTCGGAGAAACCTTATCAAATGGGCCCATGACTTGGTATCATAACTTGCCCCCTAATTCCATTGAATCTTTTGCTATGCTTGCAGATACCTTCATAAAATCACATGCAGGCGCTATCAAAGTGGAGACACGGAAATCGGACCTGTTCAAAGTCAGGGAAAAGGATAACGAGATGCTCAGGGAATTTGTATCTCGTTTTCAAATGGAACGGATGGACCTGCCACCGATCACTGACGATTGGGCTGTACAAGCCTTCACCCAAGGACTCAACGCTCGAAGTTCAACGGCTTCGCAGAAACTTAAACAGAACTTGATTAAATATCCGCCGCCACATGGGCGGATATACACAACCGATACCAATCAAAGATCAGAGTCGAGGATGACCAGCTTGGAGCCCCTTCGGGATCTATTTACCCCATCAGAACTCATGATAGGGTTCGAAGGGATATTTATCGGGAATCGAGATTGAGCAGAGATAGGCATCGACCGTATCCTGGGGACAGGAAAGTCACTCCAGCAAGGCAGTGCTCCCCGAGACGCGAAACAAGGAACGATCATAGTCGGAACTACCGAGGACCCATGATGAGAAACAACTTCGAGAGAACTGCCGGTCATCGAGAAGCACCGCCGCTATCGGAGTACAACTTCAATGTCGATGCCGCTACTCTCGTGTCGGCTATCGGTCATATTAAGGACACTAAGTGGCCTCGACCGCTGCAATCGGACCCTGTCCAAAGAGACCCTAGTTTGATATGCAAATATCATGGTACACATGGGCACAAGACAGAAGACTGTCGACAGTTAAGAGAGGAGGTTGCGCGGTTGCTCGAAAATCGGCATCTTCGAGAGTTTTGAGCGACCGAGCCAAAAATCATTATGGGAATAGGAATAAGCAAGTGAACCAGGAGGAGCCACATCACACAATTAATATGATCATCGGCAGAGTAGATGCGCCCCAAGGTCCGGTATTAAAGCGCACTAAGATATCCATCACCCAGGAAAAGCGCACTCGGGATTGTGCGATGGAGGAAATCTTATTTCAGCGAAGAAGACGCAGAGGGAATTATGCAACCTCACAACGATGTGTTAATGACATCGGTGCTTATACACAGGACGAAGGTAAAGCGCGTACTGGTCGATCCTGGTAGTTCTGCCAACATAATCCGATCATGGGTTATAGAATAACTCGGGCTGACAGATCGAATCGTCCTTACAGTCTGGGTACTCAATGGATTCAACATGGCGTGCGAAACGACCAAGGGCGAGATAACACTGCCGATAAACACTGCCGGTACAATTCGAGAAACAAAGTTCTGCATAATCGATGGAGACATGAGGTACAACTCCCTGTTCGGGAGACCATGGATCCACGATATGAGGGCAGTACCTTCGACACTACACCAAGTACTGAAATTCCCATCGTCCGATGGAAGTGTATCAGTTTACGGGGAGCAACCGGCTGCGAAAGAGATGTTCGCAGTAGAGGAAGCAATACCGATACCAGCAGCTCCTTCGCAAAAGGACAAATAGCAATCACAGGCATCACCCTCGATAAACGAAGGTGAACATGTGCATCTCGAAGATGACAGCTACGGGGTCCCCCGGTCATTCGCCGGTCCTGATGAATCCAATGCATTCAAATCGATGATCGAGGAACTCGAGCAAGTTTCACTCCGAGAAGACTCGCCGGATCGAAAGGTATACCTGGGCTTGGGCCTAAGTTCCGAGCTCAGGGCAAAACTTATACAATTCCTTATAACTAACGAAGATTCCTTCGCTTGGTCCCATCTCAACATAACAGGTATACCATCGGAGATAACGACCCACAAACTAAGCATCGATCCGAAATTCCGGCCGATCAAGCAAAAAAGGAGACCCCAATCCGAAGTCAAACAAGCGTTCATCAAGGATGAGGTAACTAAGTTTTTAAAAATAGGGTCCATTCGGGAATTTAAATACCTATAATGGTTAGCAAACGTAGTAGTAGTCCCTAAAAAGGGAAATAAATTAAGAATGTGCATAGATTATAAGGATTTAAACAAGGCATTCCCTAAAGATTCTTTTCCTTTACCCAACATCGATCGCATGATCGATGCTACCGCTGGCCATGAGACCCTTATCTTTCTCGATGCTTACTCTAGCTATAACCAAATACGAATGGACCCGGATGACCAGGAAAAGACATCCTTCATCACTAAGTATGGTACATACTGTTATAACGTGATGCCATTCTGGTTATAGAATGCGGGGGCCAATTACCAACGCCCAGTAAATCAAATGTTCGAAAAACAACTAGGAAAAACCATGGAGGTTTATATTGATGATATTCCAGTTAAGTCCCTGCGAGCAGAGGACCATTTAAGCCATTTGCAGGAAACGTTCGACGTGCTGAGATGGTACAACATGAAGCTGAACCCGGAGAAATGCGCATTTGGTGTGAGCTTGGGCAAATTCCTCGGTTTCATGGTCTTGAATCGAGGAATAGAAATCAATCCAGAGAAGATCAAGGCTATCGAAGATAATACAATCATAGATAATGTAAAGGCCGTGCAATAGCTGACAGGCCGGATAGCCGCTCTGGGCCGATTTATTTCGAGATCATCCGATAAGAGTCACCGATTTTTCAACATGTTGAAAAAGAAGAACAATTTCTCGTGGACTCCGGAGTGCCAACGCGCATTAGAAGAACTTAAGAGGTACCTGTCTAACCCACCTTTGCTGCATACGCCAAAAACAGGAGAGCGACTGTACCTCTACCTTGCCGTCTCGGAAGTAGCGGTAAGTGGGGTCCTGGTTCGAGAAGAACAAGGTACGCAGTTTCCTATTTATTACTTTAGTAGAACATTAGGTGAGGCTGAAACTAGATACCCTCATTTAGAAAAATTGGCACTCGCTTTATTGAGTGCCTCCAGGAAACTAAAACCCTACTTCCAATGCCATCCCATATGCGTCGTAACGACCTACCCATTAAGAAACATAATGCACAAGCCCGAGCTATCCGGCCGATTGGCCAAGTGGGCTATCAAAGTAAGCGGGTACGATATCGAGTATCGGCCCCAAACTGCGATTAAGTCTCAAGTGTTGGCGGATTTCGTCGCCGATTTTGCGCCGTCGCTAATACCCGAGGTCGAAAGAGAATTAACGACCAAATCGGGAACTCCTTCGGGAGTGTGGACCCTATTCACGGACGGCGCCTCGAACGCGAAGGGATCAGGGCTTGGTATCATGCTAAAGCCCCCAATTGGGAATACGATTCGACAGTCTATAAAGACTGTAAAATTAACTAACAACAAAGCGGAGTATGAAGCTATGATTGCAGGTTTAGAACTAGCCAAAAGCCTGGGAGCGGAGATAATCGAAGCCAAGTGCGATTCCCTCCTTGTGGTGAATCAAGCTAACAGAACTTTCGAAGTCAGGGAAGGACGAATGCAGAGGTATTTGGACAAGCTTCTAGTCACACTGCATAGATTTAAAGAATGGACCTTGCAACACATACCCCGAGAGCAAAACAGTGAGGCCGATACCCTCGCTAATTTGGGATCATCGGTCAAAGATGACGAGATCGAGTCCGAGAATGTCGTACATCTCTTGAGGTCGGTAGTGGAGGAAGGCCACGCCGAAATCAATTCAACAAGTCTGACCTGGATTGGAGGAATAAGTATATAGAGTATCTCTGCTCCGGTAAGCTCTCCTCGAACCAAAAGGAATCGAGAACATTGCGCACAAAGGCGGCTCGGTTCTGTTTATCCGATTACGGAACCTTATTTAGAAGGACATTCGGTGGCCCCCTCGTGATTTGTCTGGGACCTGGTGACACCGAATATATTTTAAGGGAAATACACGAAGGCACATGCGGGAATCATTCCGGCGTCGAATCCCTGGTCCGAAAAATAATCCGAGCCGGCTATTATTGGATCGATATGGAAAAAGACGCAAAGGAGTTCGTTCGCAAGTGTAACGAGTGCCAAAGACACGAACCGATGATCCACCAGCCCAGGGAGACGTTGCATTTGGTCTTATCACAGTGGCCGTTCATGAAATGGGGAATGGACATCGTCGGCCCTCTCCCCTACACGCCAGGTAAGGCTCAATTCATTCTTTTTATGACTGACTATTTTTCCAAATGGGTTGAAGCGCAGGCATACAAGAAGGTTAGGGAAAAGGAAGTGATCGATTTCTTTTGGGATCACATCGTATGTCGATTTGGGATGCCATCAGAGATCGTGTACGATAATGGGAAGCAATTCATCGGCAGCAAAGTGACGAAGTTCTTCGAAGATAACAAGATCAAAAGGATCCTATCGACGCCCTATCACTCCAGCGGCAATGGACAAGCTGAATCGACCAACAAGACCATACTTTAAAATCTCAAAAAGAGATTAACTGACGCAAAGGGGAAGTGGAAAGAGATATTGCCTGAAGCCCTATGGGCGTATCGCACAACCGAGAAAACCAACATCGGACCCACTCCTTTCTTTCTCCCTAGTATACGGTGTTGAAGCTTTGATACCGGTCGAAGTAGGCGAACCGAGTATCAGGTTCCGCTATGCAGCCAAGGAATTGAATCACGAGGCTATGAATACCAATTTGGAATTATTGGATGAAAGAAGGGAAGCAGCCCTTGTTCGATTGGCCGCCCAAAAGCAAAAGATTGAAAGGTACTACAACCGGAGAACCCATCTTCGACATTTCAACATCGGAGACCTAGTGCTCAAAAAAATCACACCCTAAACTCGAGACCCAAACGAAGGAAGTTAGGGCCGAACTGGAAAGGGCCTTACTCCATCATAAAGATCACCGGAAAGGGATCATACAAGCTTGGAACAATGGATGGCAAACAGCTGCCTAACAATTGGAACATAAACCACTTGAAACGATACTATTTTTGAGGTATGATCTTTCATTCTTTGTTTGTTTGTTTTATGTTACTAACACTTGCAGGTTACAAGTGAAGTAACCTCGAGCCGGAAAGCACAGGACATTAGGACTGAAAACACGCGTTGCACTCTTTTTCCCTTCGACCGGTTATGTCCCGAATTGGGTTTTACGGCAAGGTTTTTAATGAGGCAACCAGAAAACGTGCTAACTTAGACTGGTCGCATAACGAAGACAACAATGTTCGGTGCTAAACTTCGATCGACCTTAAATATCAGAAGAATGCTTAGCTACTTCAACACGGGGGAACTTCTCATAGATCATTAGGAATCGATGTAAGGGTCAAACGGTCAAAAGAACCATACCCAAATAGATTGATCTATCCCCTAAGAAAATTGTACAAGCACTTGAATGCTAATAAAAGTTCTTTTGCACCGATATCCTGTCTCCGAGCCCAAGGGCCATTTTGATTTTCGTTGTTCGATCAAAAACTAACATTGCTCAGAGTTTCATCCGAAAATCAAATTTAATCAAAGGGGAATAAGACCTACTAAGGCAAACCCCGATTTCTTAAAAGGCTAAGGCCGTACTGAGTAGATGAAACTCAAAAGGGAAATAAGACCTACTAAGGCACACCCTAATTTCTTAAAAGGCCAAGGCCATATCAAGTTAATGAAACTCGAAGGGGAATAAGACCTGTTAAGGCAAACCCCGATTTCTTAAAGGCTAAGGCCGTATCGAGTTAATGAAACTCGAAGGGGAGTAAAGACCTATTAAGGCCAACCCCAGACCTTTTCGAGGCTAAGGCCCTACCAAATCGATCAAAGAGAGGAAAAATCTACTAAGGCATATCCTAAAATTGGCTAAGTCTAAACTAAGCCTGAAGAACAGAAAATCCACCAAGTTGAACCATCGGTTCTACTATAGGGAATCGAAATAAATAAGCAAGGAATGGAAAGAAAAGAAGACTTTTTTATATATATGAACAAAGTATGTTTACAGAAGTGGGGACTTCATTACAAAAAAAAAATACAAAAGAGGCGCTTTATTCAGAATTCTCGGAGTCTTCTTCTTCTTCTTCTGGGAAGGCTTGTTTTTTGGCTTCGACTTTGATCCTTTTGGCATCGTCGATATCAGTTGATAGATCGGAGCCCCGAGCTTGTAATTCCTCAAGGACATATAGGCGGGTTTGACACTTGGTATATTCGACCAAAATCTTCGATTGATCCTGAGCAGCCTCGGCATCGGCCCTATGTTGGGCCACTAACTCATCGGCCTCATCCTTGGATGCAGCAACCTCCAATTTCGTCGTTTGCAGCTCGTTGACCAAAATTTCACGATCCGAAGTGAGCGCGTCGACTTGGTATTGAAGCACATCGGTGCTCTTAGTCAGAGCCCCGATTTTCTCTTTTGCCTCCGATAATTGATTTTTCGATGAAATCATTTGAGCTTGGAGGGCCTCCTTTTCCGAAGTCAGCAGATCGGTCCTGGTCCTCCATTCATTGATTTCTACTTTGGCCTCACTTGCCTCGGATCAGAATCGGTTTATTTGGTCGAGTTGTTTCCCCATCTGATCGATTAAGCCAGAATTTTCTCTACGCACAAAGTCTAGTTCTGCCAGAAGGGTTGAGATCTCCCCTCGAGCCGCTCACAAAGCACCGATTCTTCCCTTTATCGAAGAAAAGCCTCATGATGAAGCACCGAGGCCTACAAGTACAAGAGAAAATATGACAGTTCGTCGAATTTTGAAATGCAAAATGGTGAACACCAGACAAGGCTTATCAGAAACTTACCTTATTTAATGCTTGTTGAGCCTCATTGAACAAGCAGGGTATATCCACCTCGTCCATCGCGGCCTGATCTTCTTCATTTACCAAACACCGAAGATAGCCAGCCACCCCCACAGGCGCAAAAAGGGCCCTAGCATCTTCGGGAATGGCAAACTTTATTATGCATTTCCAATTAGGATTTGAACTCGAAGCAGGAAATCTATGAACCACCTTTGGACCGAAAGATGCCTTGCTCGTTCCGGTGGAGGGACTCTTCCTCGGAACTTTGAGCCCAAAAGTATCCGCCGATTCCACGCCGTCGAAGAAACCTTGGAGAGGTCCTTCCAGTATAGGGCCTTTGCTCGGGGAGTGTCCTTTTGCGGCTTGGGCCTCGTTAAAAGTTGACTCCGAGAAAGAAGGGAGTCCATTGTTTCTACAGGGCCCGAGATTCCCTGCGTCGCCTCTCTCGCATCGGCGGAAGCCCCAGTTCTCGCCCCCATTTCGGGACCCTCTACTCGATGAAGATGAGCTTCATCAGCCCTCTGCTCGGGGACTGCCCGAGATGGCTCGCTGCCCAAAAATCTGAGGTCTTCGTCTTCCTCGGACTCGTCTACCAATCGATAAGTTATGTCCGAGATCTTGGCCTTACGAGCTATCCTTTTTCTCGATCTTTTTCTCTCGGGCTCGAAAGAACTGGGGACTTCTTTCCTCTTTTTCTCTTTCTCCTTCTCTGAGGCAGGGGGATGGCAGGGAATCTCTCTACCAGGGGACGCTGGCCTCAATTCAACGTCCTTCGATAAGCCTGCAAATGAAGAGTGAAGTAAGCTATAAGTTGGCAGCATTATCAATAACATAAGGCGCAGAATTTAAACGCTATCAGTCTCACCATGATTTTTGGCCTCCCATCGACCCTTCGATATCTCGCGTCAGGCACGCTCCGAATAGGTCCTTTGACATACCACTTTCTCGACCCATTCTTTCAAGTGCATAATCGCATCCGGCGATCGAGAAACAACTGCACCATGTGAAATCGGTTAGTGAGATAACAAAGGAAAAACACCGGACAAACTAAAATAGGAGGATAGCACTTACGGTTCATGCTCCACTTCTCAGGGAACGACATGTCTTTGGCGGGAATCAGGTCCGATGTCTTTATTCGAACAAATCGGCTCATCCAACCTCGATCCCTATCCTCGTCGATGCTCAAGAAGGGGGCTTTGCTTGCTCGGCGAGCGTATTTTATTAATCCCCCTCGGAAGATTCGGGGACTGTATAGCCGCAGGAGATGATCGAGGGTGAAGGGGTGCCCGCCAATCTTACTTACAAAAAAGCGGAAGAGAATGACTATTCTCCAAACAGAGGGGTGAATCTGACCCAGCGTTACATCATACCTTTTGCAAAAGGAGACAATGATGGGGTCCAAAGGGCCCAACGTGAAGGGATAAGTGTAAACACTCAAGTAGCCCTCCACGTGGGTGGTGATCGCCTCTTCCGGTGCGGGAACCACCACACACTTACCAACCCAATTACAATCTTCCTTCACCCTGCCGATGATTTTGTTCGTAATCGAACAAATGTATCTAGTGACCGGTTCGCCCCGGCCCGGTACGGAAGAAGCCTTCTCTACCTTAAAATTGAAACCAATTGAACATCCAATCGGTACGAATGCTTTTAAAGGGGGCTCGGTCATAGTTTCCTCAACAACGACAGGCTCAGGATCTTCAGCGGGTTGAGAAGAAGAGGGGGTTTGTTTCTGGGGAACAGATTTGGATGTATTTGCCATTGTTAATGAAGAGTTAAAGAAGCTAGTAGATGCAGGGGTGAGACAAGAACAAATGGGAGGATCACTTGTGAACAAACTCAAAGAACTTGAAGAATATAATGTTCAAATAACGCAAACTTTTGGAAGAGCTATTTATACCCTCTTAAAGGTGGCGGTTCGCGTCCCAAAATGAGGAAGCATTAATTAGCATTTGCAGGCGTTGTAGAGGCTTGTCCTTGGTCTATGAAAGGACATTTTCAATACTTACCACGTGCATCACAATGCCACTGTCATTTATCAATGTGACGTTTTGATGTGACGCCCCGAATTCCGTGTCACGCGTGCCATGAGTGTGCCTTCACTTGACCCAATCAAAAAGTGGCGGCTCATATCGTTTTTCATCATTACTCTCCAAAAAACGAGGGGACTATCTGTATGGGGTCGAACTCGAATCGCTTGCATAGGGAATATCGGGTTCGAATTTATACGGCTGGTGTCGATTGGATTTACTGCTCGGTAGGCCGGGGTCAAGACATCAAGGAACGAAGGTTGAGATCGGGCGTCATCGAAATGGAACTCGAAGCCATGATGTCCGAGATGAAATCATTGAGGTTGATTAGGGAAAAACGTCGTAGGGTAATTATCAGATTTGCGTAACGGAAGGACCAGAAATCCCGTGATACGTAAATATCTCGGCGGGAATCACGGCAGAAATCAGCAAAGCATTGAAATCAGTAATTCAAGGGATATTTTACCTTGTAGATAGATTTTTACCTTGTATAAGAACCATTCCCCTCCCTATATAAAGAGGCAATGTGACTGTAAAAAGGATCATCAGAAAAACAACGATCAATATACAAAAATACAGTCTGCTCTAATTATTTTCTTTATCCATTTGCTTCATATTTGTCTATCTTAGAGAATCCTATCATGGTCAAGCTATTCTAGATTTGTGGTTTGCATTCTCTCTCAATTTACTTACAGAATTTAGTCTTTATTTTTATTCGTTCTTTGTTTATATCAAACCAAATCACGATAACTCAACGGTCATTTTTTAGAGATAGAAAGAGAGTGTCTGGCGATACAAAACCAAGAGGAGACAAAAGCTCCTTCGCCGGTGCCGATGGCGGCCGGCGAGACCAGCGAGCTGGCCACCTCCCACCCAAACCAAACACTCCACAACAATACCCAAAAATAAAGTACCACAGAGTAAAGTTTCGTCTTCGTCTTCGTTGAGTGAGACGACAGCAGGAGAGTGAAAAGCTTCGTCTTCATCGAAGGTCCTCACCGACGCTAATGGCGTCGCCGGCCGGTGACAATCCGGCTGGCCAGCCCTTGACGAACACCCACCCAGTCACAAACACACCTATAATCACATCCCAACCACTAGATTACACCAAAATCCTAAAACCAACAACCCTAAATTCCCCAAACTCTGCAAACCCTAACCAAAAAATCGATCCCATCCCCTTCAGAAGACCAATCTACATGCATGGACAACCAATCGTTAAATACACGGAAACAGAGGTGACGCGCATGAATATCATCGAAGGTCTACAGCATGCGGTATTGGGTAAATTCTCCTATGGGTGGCCGGAAATACAGGAATTAAGGAGAATCATTCCGACACAGTGCGGAATTAAAGGCGAGTGCAACGTTGGCCTCTTCAGAGACAAACTAGTTCTCATCAGACTATCGCTGTGGGAGGATTTTATCAAAATAACCTCCAAGAGCACCTACTACTTGAGGGCTAAGGACGGGCATGAATATCAGATGAGGCAGCAAAGTTACGACACAAAATTCAAAATGGGTGAAGAAACCCCAATGGCAATGGCGTGGATTTCTTTCCCACATTTGTTACCTACATATTTTGTGAAAGAATGTCTGTTCTCCATAGCCTCAGCAGTGGGGAAACCAGTGCATCTCGACCTAGCAACAATAAATAAAATGCGGCCCAGTTGTGCAAGGGTAAAAGTGCTGGTGGACCTTTTGGCTGATTTGCCCAAGCAAGTCAGATTAGATATCGACAATGAAGCAACAGGGGAAATCAGGACTGAATGGGTCAAAGTACNAATTTAAAACCATTACAGAAAAAATTAAAGAAAGATGTAGAATATCACTTTGATAATAAAGATAAATTACATAAACAAAAGATAAAAATTATGTGTACTAAATTACCAAAACTATACTTCCCTGATGAAACCAGAGAATTTATATACACAGTTGAAAAAGATTCAAGTAGCCATAGCTATGGAGGAGTACTTAAATATAGATATATGAATGAAAAAATAGAACACCATTGTAGATATTACTCAGGATCATATACTGAACCGCAATTAAAATGGGAAATAAATAGAAAAGAATTATTTGCTTTATATAAATGTTTATTGGCCTTTGAAACATATATTGTAAGAACAGATAATACTCAAGTTAAGTGGTGGTTAACCAGAAAAGTACAAGACTCAGATACGACAAAGGAAATACGAAGACTGGTATTGAATATCCAGAACTTTACATTTACAATAGAAATAATCAAAACTGACAAGAATGTTATTGCAGATTACATATCAAGAGAAAGGTACACAGACAGATAATATACCAGAAACAACTACTCGAGATCTATATACAATCCTTTCCAAGTTGTTTATACAAATAGATGGCATGGGAAAAAGATTGTAAAATCTAGAGGAAGCTGGTAGTCAGCAACATGACTATAAACATGCGGAACTACACAAAACAACTAGCAGTCAGCAGCATGACTCAAAACATGCGGAACTAGAAGGAGACGATGGGAAACTCCTAAAAACCCATAACAGTGTTTGTATTGATGCAGGAACTACAGCAAGCAGCAGCACATCAACACCGAAGTTACCTATAAAACCAAAAAACAAGAACCTCAATAAATTATTTAAAAAACCATATACTACAATACCAAAAAACCTAGTTATAATACAACCTCAAACCACTACTTATTCCGAAAGCCTAAACCAAACCAAGAGAACCTATAACCATATATCCCGTACATATATAGACAACATGCACAAATTACAAACATTCCTTAACCTAAACCCAAGATCCAAGAATACAACTAACCCAGAAAAAGACTATATTACAGCACACCTACAAAGACACAATAAACTTATTGCTTTATCAGGAACTAACCCCAACCTAGTAAATACCTGTTACAATTACGGATTATTGAGTACAGTATATACTTCCACAGGAGAAGAAATAGCTACTATTACGGAATTATACAAAGCATTCACTACATACAAAAGAATTACTAAAGGAACACTTTTTTACATAAAATTTTATACTGCACCAGCAGAGATATTATATGATGAAGTAAAACCTATCATACAAGTCATTAAGATTGGACTTACGAGAGAAATGATCATACCAGAACAAATCGACATACAGCCGGAAATACCTAAGGCAGAGATTCCAGAATTCTTTGCAAACAAAAGACTTATTGGACTAGCTACAATACTCAGTGAGTTAGCAAATACCTATATGAATGAACTACTTATGTGGACTTATTATTCAAGAGAACAAATTATGATATATTCACATTCTAAAGAAATCAGAAGGCAAGATATGGAGGACATACGACAATGGGTTATCAGCCTATTAAAGCCAGAACAGATACCGATTACAAGAGCTATTAAGAAAATTTTATTTCAGAGGACTTATTATCGAGATATTGCAAAATCATAGGACCCAAATACACAGATCACATATGTTCGAAATGCAACGAAGAAGATAATGTTATACCAGAATTCAACATGGAGTAATTTCTTGAAAGACTCTACAACTACCACAATCAATGAATGAAGAAAAGAAGACAAAGGAAGAAGATTGACAAAGAAAAAAGAGATGTAAAGAAAGAAGATGAAGAAGGAAAATGACAAAGACGTAAAGAAAGAAGATGAAGAAGGAAAATGACATAAAGAAGAAAGAAAGATGACAGCTGATAAAGAAAAAAGAAGAAAGAAGACATAAAGAAGAAAATGACAGCTATGTAATAAAGTCAAAAGTAGAATAGTAATAAAGTCAAAAGTAAAATTTAAGATATATAATGAAGAGACAAAATTAACCTTAGGAATAAAATGGTTAGATAGTGTAAAACCATATAATTTAGAAGATAAACAATTAACAATAACTTATGAAACTAGGAAAATCATAATAAAGCGTACAATAATGTAAATAATGACAAAAATTTATATATTAGTAAAAATTATAGTAGACGTATATTATAATAGATACTATACACCAATGATAGATACATGAGCAGAAGCTAATATGTGTAATCATAAATGTTTGCCAGATAGTAAATGAAAAAAATTAAAAACACCTATTATAGTTACATGATTTAATAATGAAGGGAGTATGATAAAATATAAAGCCAAAAATATAAGGATACAAATATGGGATAAAATCCTACATATAGAAGAAATGTATAGTTATGAATTTACAAATAAAAATATACTATTAGGAATGCCATTTCTAGACCAATTATACCCACATAGAATAACAAGAACACATTGGTGGTTTACTACCCCATGTAACAAAGTAAGAAATCATACACCATGGATAAAAGGAAGTGAAAAAATTACTCAAAAATTAGCAAGTAAGAAACTAGATACTCATAAAATAGAAATAATTTTATTCACAGTAGACAAATTAAAAATAATAGAAGATAAGTTAGAAAAACTATACAGTGAAAATCCGTTACAAGGATGGGAAAAACATAAAACTAAGATAAAAATTGAACTTATAGATGAAAATAGTATAATAACCCAAAAACCTTTAAAATATAATTTTGATGACTTAAAAGAATTCAAAATGCATATTACTGAATTAATGGAAAATGGATATATACAAGAAAGCAATAGTAAACATACTAGCCCAGCTTTTATAGTTAACAAACATAGTGAACAAAAAAGTGGAAAAAGTAGAATGGTAATTGATTATAGAAACTTAAATGCTAAAACTAAAATATATAATTACCCAATACCAAATAAGATACTAAAAGTAAGACAAATACAAGGTTATAATTACTTTAGTAAATTTGAATGTAAATCAGGATTCTATCACCTAAAACTAGAAGAAGAATCTAAACAATTAACAGCCTTTACAGTACCACAGGGATTTTATGAATGGAATGTATTACCCTTTGGATATAAAAATGCACCAGGTAGATATCAACATTTTATGGATAATTATTTTAATCAATTAAAAAATTGTATTGTATATATAGATGATATATTATTATTTTCTAAGACACAAGAAGAACATATTAAACTATTAGAAAAATTTATACACATTATAGAAATATCAGGTATAAGTTTAAGTAAAAAGAAAGTAGAAATAATGAAAACTCAAATAGAATTCTTAGGAATACAAATATATAAAAATGGAATAAAAATGCAAAACTCATATAGTACAAAAAATAATAAATTCAGAAGAATCCCTTGATACAAAAAAGAAACTACAATCCTTTTTAGGACTAGTTAACCAAGTACGAGAATATATACCTAAACTAGCAGAAAATCAGGACTGAATGGGTCAGGACTGAATGTAGCAACAGGGGAAATCAGGACTGAATGGGTCAAAGTACAGTACGATTACCTCCCAAAATACTGCAAGGAATGTAAAATTCAAGGACATGAAAGTTCTGAATGTTGGAAGGCTCATCCGGAAATATTGATTGCACACAATGCTGAAGAACAAAAACATGTGGATCACCGGAAATCAAAGGGGAAAGAAGTAGCAGGGAATGACCCACTGATGATCCTATCAAGCGGCAAGGTTGTTGGTAACATCGGCCCTCAATGGAAAGAAGTGAAAAATAACAGACAAAATAAACAGAAACACACTATGGAAAGGCAATCTCAGCAGTGTCTGGCAACTAATAAGTTTGACGCACTTGCTCAAAGCACTGATAAACTGCCAGACAATCACAAGGAGGGAACTTTAGAAGCAGGAGAAGCAATTTTAGACAAAGAAGAAGGAGCAGCTCTGAATTCAAAGCAAGTGAACACACCTGTTTCTGAAAAACTGAACAGCAACATAGCAGTGACTAGTAGCAGTGAAGGAAATCAGGAATCAGCCAACACAATTGCAACTCACACAGCAGGTAGCAGAGCAATAAACACAGCAAGACACAATATGGGCACAAAAGAAGCAACCTATCTAGAACAGAGAACAGGCCAAAAAGATGGGAAAATGAGCATGGAACAAGTTCCTGTATACACAGATGCATTGTTGCTGAGCAAAGATACACCAGGAAACTCTCAAAAGTCAGGCAATGAAAATGTAACAACTGATATGGGACAACCTCAGATTGTACAAGAGTTAGATGTTCTAAACTATGAAAATATGAACAATAGCATGGCAATGATGAGCAGCAGAAAAGAAAACCACGAAGCAGTTAACACACTTCATGAAGCCTCTTTGGCCAGCAGGAGAAAAAACAGAACAATGCACACTTTGGAACACAATATGCTGAAGCAGAAATCAAACAACTAGGAAAGTAACCTGAACATGAAGCAACAACCAGCTGAACACAATAAGGCTTCAACTTCAAAGAACAATGATGCCCCAGGAAACATTTGTAATCCAGACAGTGCAAGAATTACAGCTACTATTGGAGAAGTTCACAACATAGACAACGATGCAAGGAAAAATAAAAACAGCAAAAACACACAATTGGAATCAGCAGAAACCAATAACAGAAAAGCCAACCAAAGCAATGTACCACTTGAAGTCACAGAAGGCACAAGCAATACAGGAGACAGAATGGAGGAATCAACCTCTCAATGGGTCCGGGAAAGATTTCATGACAACTCTAAGGACACAAAGACTCTGGAACAACAAAGCAAACACTTGCAGTCATCCAACAACAGGCAACAACCAATCCCAGCAACAAAAATGCAGAACTCTCTAAACAAAGACATGGCAGATTAGAGAAATCAGGCAGAAGAAGGATCAGCAAAACAGTTAAAACAAATCACAGGGAAACTATGGGCAGAACAATTGGAAGAAAACTCGGAAGATTGGGATCTACCAGATGGAATACAGGAAGAGAAGGAAGACACAAATGAACATGACAAGCAACTTCCTCACAACAACCAGCAGCTATCAATCACAGGGCAGGACATAAACATTAAAACAGGCTCGTTAAGAGCACAATTGCAAGCAATCTTCAAGCCCAGAGGCATACCAGCATCATTTAATATCCAAAGCAACTCGGCAGACACTATAGGAAGGGATTTGGATGATGAAGACAACTCACAGAATTTTAAGAATGTAGCAAGACAAGGGGACATATCACCAGTCCAAGCAAATAAATCAAGCAGCAAAGGGAAACATCAAAAAAAGCAATCAAAAGACAATAGTAATTCTATCTCAAAGATGATACCTTCCAAAAAAACACTTGCCTACCTCAACCAAAAACAATGAAAGCAATCATCTGGAACATAAGGTCAGTCCAAACAATGCAAGCCTTCGAAAGACTGATCACACTCAACAACAAGCATCAATTTGAATTCATCGGCATCATGGAACCAAAACAACAATTTAAAAAACTCGAGCAATACAGGAGAAGAATTGGCATGACGCAGGCCTTTGCAAATGTGTCGAACAAAATATGGGCCTTCCTGGAAGATGCATACAATGTCACAGTACTCACTGACACAACTCAGCAACTCACTCTGCAGCTGATACACACAGGGACAAATGAGGAACTTATCCTCACTTTAGTCTATGCTAAGTGCACACCAGAAGAAAGAATTGAACTATGGGATTCAATATATGATTTATCACAAACAATCACCTACCCATGGTTAATTGGAGGAGACTTCAATGTCATATGCGACCAGGAAGAGAAATATGGTGGCCTCCCAGTACCCTTCAATGAAGTTGATGACTTCAATCACTGTATAAACATCAGCTGTCTGACAGACTTAGGCTTCAAAGGAAGTATCTTTACATGGTGGAATGGCAGAGCAAACGAGGAATGCATTTTCAAAAGGCTAGATAGATGTCTAGCAAATCAACCCTTGCAAAATGCCTTTCCAACAATAGAGATCACCCACCTTAGCAAAATTGGATCAGACCACAGTCCCCTTCTAATACACTTTGATCAGGAGCCAATAAAGATCAAAAAACCTTTCAAGTTCCTCAATTTCTGGACCAAGCATGAAACTTTCAAAGCTTTAGTCAAAGAAAGCTGGAAAGCAGACTTCCAAGGAGATCCTTTCGTCATTTTCAACCATAAAATAAAGAAGCTCCGGAAAGCTTTAACCAACTGGAGCAAAGTCACCTTTGGAGACATTTTCATGATTATAGCCAGCATGGAAGAGGTGGTATTAGTGCACGAAAAGCAATTCGAAGAGAGACCAACGGCAGAAAACAGAGAAAGGTTACAAAGGGTACAAGCACAACTGATAAAACAGTTGGCAATAGAAGAACAGTTCTGGAAACAAAAAGCTGGGATGTCCTGGTTCAAAGACGGAGACAGAAACACCAAATTCTTCCACAACCATGTCAATGGCAAAAGGAAGAGACTCCGACTAAAAAGAATCAAGAACAAGGCTGGCATCTGGTTAGAAGAACAGGAACCGATAGGGGAAGAAGCCATCTCTTTCTACAAAGATCAATTCATGGAACAGAGCACTCCCACAGACTTCAGCATTCTGGCCAACATCCAACAGATAATAACCCCACAGCAGAATGAGGAACTCAACAGAATTCCTACCCTTGAAGAAACAAAAAAAGTGAACGCGGAAACAAGAAAACAAAAGATAGAAGTAAGACGCTCAATGAACTATCAAGACAACAAGTAGGAACTAGTCTACTTACCTTCTTGATGAAGTCACGGAGTACCTATACTATACGAACAACCCTCAAGACAACGATGGTCTTGCAAACTGTTCGATCAAACAAAGGAACAAGTTCAATTTTGAATCACACCAAAATTGGACAAGTTAATTCACACGATTTTGGGAGCAATGTGCTGCCGGTTTTTGATTGATAATAATGTCAAAAGGTATCAAAATAATGAAGTGTTTAGGCTTATATAGAATGAGCCTTTACCTAAATCAACTAGGAAAAGAATAACTAGTTAACCTAAATCAACTAGGAAACAACTAATTAATAAAAAGGCCACAATCTGGCTAAGTTTAAGAAATAGTCACGCAGGACCAAACAAGTAAGAATTAATGTCTTCAATAACTACACANCACTGACACAACTCAGCAACTCACTCTGCAGCTGATACACACAGGGACAAATGAGGAACTTATCCTCACTTTAGTCTATGCTAAGTGCACACCAGAAGAAAGAATTGAACTATGGGATTCAATATATGATTTATCACAAACAATCACCTGCCCATGGTTAATTGGAGGAGACTTCAATGTCATATGCGACCAGGAAGAGAAATATGGTGTCCTCCCAGTACCCTTCAATGAAGTTGATGACTTCAATCACTGTATAAACATCAGCTGTCTGACAGACTTAGGCTTCAAAGGAAGTATCTTTACATGGTGGAATGGCAGAGCAGACGAGGAATGCATTTTCAAAAGGCTAGATAGATGTCTAGCAAACCAACCCTTGCAACATGCCTTTCCAACAATAGAGATCACCCACCTTAGCAAAATTGGATCAGACCACAGTCCCCTTCTAATACACTTTGATCAGGAGCCAATAAAGATCAAAAAACCTTTCAAGTTCCTCAATTTCTGGACCAAGCATGAAACTTTCAAAGCTTTAGTCAAAGAAAGCTGGAAAGCAGACTTCCAAGGAGATCCTTTCGTCATTTTCAACCATAAAATAAAGAAGCTCCGAAAAGCTTAACCAACTGGAGCAAAGTCACCTTTGGAGACATTTTCATGATTATAGCCAGCATGGAAGAGGTGGTATTAGTGCACGAAAAGCAATTCGAAGAGAGACCAACGGCAGAAAACAGAGAAAGGTTACAAAGGGTACAAGCACAACTGATAAAACACTTGGCAATAGAAGATCAGTTCTGGAAACAAAAAGCTGGGATGTCCTGGTTTAAAGACGGAGACAGAAACACCCAATTCTTCCACAACCATGTCAATGGCAAAAGGAAGAGACTCCAACTAAAAAGAATCAAGAACAAGGCTGGCATCTGGTTAGAAGAACAGGAACAGATAGGGGAAGAAGCCATCTCTTTCTACAAAGATCAATTCACGGAACAGAGCACTCCCACAGACTTCAGCATTCTGGCCAACATCCAACAGATAATAACCCCACAGCAGAATGAGGAACTCAACAGAATTCCTACCCCTGAAGAAACAAAAAAAGCAATCTTTAGCCTAAATAAAGACAGTGCAAGAGGACCAGATGGTTTCACGGGAGAATTCTTCCAGTCATGTTGGGAAATAATCGGAGAGGACATTCAAAATATGGTTGCAGCTTTCTTCTTAGGCAGATCACTCCCCAAGTGCATAACACACACAAATCTGATCCTGATCCCAAAGAAAAAAGAAATAGAAACCTTCTCGGATCTAAGGCCAATAAGCCTGAGCAACTTCATCAACAAGGTCTTTTCAAGAATCTTACACGAAAGACTGCAGCCCATCCTTCCATCCCTAATCTCACAGGAACAATCGGGCTTTGTGAAAGGCAGAACAATAGTAGAGAATGTCATACTGGCACAGGAAATCATTGCTGAAATAGGCAAACGACTCAAGGCAGGTCCAAATGTGATCATCAAACTGGACATGACCAAGGCCTTCGACAGAGTATCTTGGCTGTATATAGCAAAGGTCTTCAGTAAAATGGGCTTTGATGAAACCTTCATAGGAATGATAGACATACTAAACAACAATTGGTATTCTATCCTCGTCAATGGCCAGCCAAGAGGTTTCTTCAAATCAACAAGAGGAGTCAAGGAAGGAGACCCTCTATCTCCTACCCTCTTCATCATTGCTGCAGAAGCCCTCTCCAGAGGTTTAAACCTATTGCACTCGAACAAAAGCTTCAAAGGTTTTGGAATGCCAAGGAGAAGTCCGAGAATCAATCACCTAGCATATGCGGACGATATGATCATTTTCTCATCCACACAATCCAACACCCTACACATGATCATGGACACACTAAAGGCATACGAAGCAGCTTCCGGACAGCTAATAAACAAGAATAAATCTGCCACCTATATGCATCACTCGGTCACAACTGCCATAGAGGAAAGAACAGCGAGAATCACAGGAATTGAAAGGCAGAACTTCCCTTTCACATACCTGGGCTGCCCCATCTTCTACTCAAGAAAGAAGATCATCTATTACCAGGCCACTATGAGCAAAATTCAAGACAGACTGCAACCATGGAAAGGAAAACTACTCTCCATAGGAGGAAGAGCCATTCTGATCAAGCATGTCCTGCAAAGCATGCCAATACATCTCCTATCAGCAGTAAATCCTCCCAAACAAGTGATCAACAATACACACAAGCTGCTTGCCCAATTTTTTTGGAGTAGCACAACTGGAGGCACCAGCAGACACTGGTCATCCTCGGACAATCTGTGTCTACCACAACAAGAAGGAGGAGCGGGCTTCAGATCACTGCACGACATGTCCAAAGCTCTATTTTGCAAGCTCTGGTGGAACTTTAGAACAAAGCCTAGCCTATGGAGTGCCTACATGTCACAAAAGTACTGCAAAACACATAATGCAATAACGGTCCAATGGAGGAAAGGATCACAGATCTGGAAGAAGATGCTAGAATGCAGAGATATCATTGAGCACCAAATTGGCTGGCAACTGAAAATGGGATCCTCACTTTTCTGGTATGACAATTGGACCAGATTGGGAGCCCTCTACTTCCTAACCCCACCAGATTTTCCCATAGACGAAACAATCCAAAATGTGAATGACATGACACAAAATGAAAACTGGAATCTTCAAAAAATCACAACTCACCTGCCTCAGGAGTGGGTAGAACACATTGTAAATTCAATCAAGCCGCCTGGGGCAGAAAACATGATGGAAACTCCCTTCTGGATGCTCCAAAACCATGGCCACTTCACAGTCAAATCGGCATGGGAATACCTAAGGAAAAGGGAAGATCCAAAACTGGCATACGAAAAGATTTGGGTGAAAGGGCTCCCTTTCAAAATTTCCTTCTTCATGTGGAGAGTCTGGAAAGCCAAAATACCACTTGATGACATTCTTAAAAGGTGGGGATACCAACTCCCCTCAAAATGCTGGTGTTGTACTGAACCAAAAGAGGAAAGCATCACTCATCTCTTTTACACATCAAATACTGCCAGTAAAGTCTGGAAATACTTCTTGCAAGCAGCAGGAATCCCAACTGAGAATCTAACCTTCCATCAAGCCATAATAAGATGCTGGACAGCACAAACAGTCAACAGATTGAAATCAATAATACAAGCAATTTCAGCATGCATCATATGGGAATTATGGAAAAGGAGAAACAGTCACAAACATGGGGAACCAGTCACAACTGGCGGAGTAATATATCAAATCTCTACAACTCTACAGAATTTGGTACATACAAGGAAGACAGGCTTCAACGCCCCACATAAATGGCACGACCTTATCTAGAAGCTAGAAAATCACACCCCAAAGCTGGACTACAAAAAGGTCATTTGGGAACCACCACCAATAGGATGGGTAAAGATCAATACGGATGGAACATCAAGGGGGAACCCAGGAAGAAGCTCCATTGGTTACTGTGTAAGAAACGAGGAGGGGGACCTCATTTATGCCCTAGGGACTGAATGCATACCAGGAACTAACACAGATGCAGAAACGTTAGCAATCTTAGAAGCATTGAGATACTCCAACTTGCATAACATCACAAAGATTTGGCTAGAAACGGATTCCATGCTCTTAAATAATATAATCAACGGCAAATGGAACCCCCCTTGGAGTATAGCTGAGCAGATAGAGGAGATTCTCCATTTCAAAGACTCTCTGGATCTAAGAATATCACACACGTATAGGGAAGGAAACAAGCTTGCGGATCACATTGCTAATAAACATTTATATAAAGCAAATAATTCTTTCCTATTTATTTCCCATTTTAATTGTGGTTCGGTATATGATCCTGAATGATATCTACAATGGTG
>MCJB01001308.1:0-10626 GCA_002018475.1 Nicotiana obtusifolia | reverse complement strand
CAGAAACAGGAAAACATTGCTGAAACATCAAAGAAAGGAACCAAGCAGCAAGACTGGAGCAGCAAAGCCTTTCTGGAAAGGAGGAAACACAAAGTAGCAATGACATACAGTGCACAAACCACACCTCTTGCTGCCTCCAACATACCAAATCAATCCCTGCTGACAGAAACTGAAACACTGCTTGCATCCATGATGTTGTAGACTTCTTTGACAAATAGCAAAGGACAGATGAGGGGAAGGACAATCAAACAAACAACTGTGGTTCTCTTCTGCAGGAATTCCCTTTGGATGACTAAGAGAGAAACTGGAAACAACCAGGCTTTGCAGGAAATAACAGATAACCACTCCCTTCTTAGAAATAACAACCTTCTGTTTTGCAGGATCATCTATAATAACAACACTGCTGATAGAACTGCATCAGTCTTGAGCAGCAGAAATATCCCTGGACAGCATGAAAGCATCAGTAAGGGAAAGCAGCAGTTGCAGCTAGAGGGCTCTTCTTGCAACATACCTCGACCAAATAGAGTACTTGGATACTCCTACATCAGAACCAACATTGGGATATATACTGGGAAGGCCATAACACCAGGAACATCATCAAGGCACAAACTGGAACATGTTGGAACTATAGGCAAAACAACAGTAGATGATCAGCCTATAACAATGGCAAGATCAATTGCGAGCAAGGTAGCAGTTGATTGTAGCAGGAGAATACCTACATCAGCAACACAATGGGCTTTAATGCAGCAAGCACAATGGAGAGGAAAGCAACAAACAAAAGCTCACTGCAGCAGCAGCAACAGAAATCTCACCAGGGCAAAAGCAATGTACTGGATGGCACAAAATACCAAAACAAATGGAAATGTTGAAGTAGCAGCACTGGAAATAGCAGCAGCAGGGAAACATGGCAAGAAGTTGTAGCTCGCAAACGCTCTAAACAGCCAACAAAACTCAACAAAGCATCTGGGCACACTGGGAAGATTGTGGAGCACACAGCTGTCTCTGAACATCAGTTTAGAAACAGAAACAACAGAATACTATGCAAAGAAATCACAACTCAATGAATACAGAGAGCAAGCAACAACATATAACAGAACAACTAAACTCACAGGGAAGTACATG
Source organism: Nicotiana obtusifolia (assembly GCA_002018475.1). NCBI lineage: Eukaryota > Viridiplantae > Streptophyta > Magnoliopsida > Solanales > Solanaceae > Nicotiana > Nicotiana obtusifolia. Next base: position 9,504 of record MCJB01001308.1, on the reverse strand, counting down.
AATACACAACTGATTATTTCCAATACACTGTTATCTCAACATAATTCCTTTCACACCTCTGAGTTCTTTAAGTTTATCCTTACAGTTTGAAACAATAGCAGCAGAGAGACATAGCAGTCATCGAGGCCCAACAAATCAACTGGACACAAAGAGAAGTCACTGGAGCAAACACCTGATCGCAAACTCCCTTCCAAGAAGCATCTGGCAGCAAACTCATGCAGAAACAAAGACTACACACCAGAAGAGCAGGAGAAAAACCTATCAGCAACAACACAGCTGTGCCTTGAACCAACAGTTAGCTTCTCTAATCCCGGCAAGCAGCAAGAACACAGGGCCAGATCATACACCAACAAGAGCAATGAAACTCAAGCCTCAACAATACAAAGCAACAAAAGAAAGCAGCAAAATCAGAGAAGGAAGTAACAGATCAGCTGCACAATCTGGAATATCCACACAAAGACCTCCCAACAGCGCAAAGTTTCATCAACTGGATTTTGTACTCATATTAACAGGAGATGTTTCTTATAGGGGAAGGTCATTGGCGTAATTGTTTTGTGTGGTATTAGCACCACCGGTGCTCATTCTATTACAATTGCTCCAATCACCTTCTACCTATAAAAACATCATCCCCCACAGGCTTAGCATAATATACATCCAGGACAACTACAACATTCCCTTGTATGCCAGAACCGACCCAACTTCACAAACAAATGAACAAGGAACCAACAACATATCCACAGAGCAGGATTTATGTACAAATGATCTAGATCTTTTAAAACATCTTTTTTGTATAGGACTCACTACTTACTATCAAGGTATCTATAGTCAACAATTTAGAACGACTAGATACATGTACTTTTTTGGCGAGGTAAGGTTTATGTCCCCCTATTTTGTAAATTTTTGCTAAGCTATCAATAAATAACTAATTTCAACCAAAAAAAAAAAAAAAAGAGTAGCCACACACAAGATTTGCAAGAAAAATCTCACAATTTTTATTGATAGTAATCTGTCATAATCTATGTCTAAAACCAAAGAAGACAACCCTTATATAGGTAGGTGTTGGGTCACGAAATTAAGGCCAAAAAATAAGGAAATAAATTCCTAAACTACTTTGGACAACAAGTCCAACTACCTTAGGAAAATGAAAAATACTAGGAAACGAAAACCAAGTCATTCATGAAAAATAATTCCAACGATCTTAGGAAAAGGAAAACATATCCTTAAATAACTAGGAAATCAATAAATATAGTCCTAAAATACATGAAAATAAGTTAAAACCAATCTAAGATAGGATCTTGAAAGTCCCAAACCAAATCTTTGAAATCTTGAAGAAAATTTGCAGCTTGGCAAAAACTTGTACTCAACATTTAGCACGCCTATTGTACCCTTATTGGACATAAATTAATTCCTTTCTATGATATAAAAACACGGCTTTATGTAGGACTTCATGGGCTGCAAGTTTGGACACATTTTAGGTGCCAAATTGGTCCAAAAGTTGACAAATTAGGACCTTCTTCAAAGGATGTATCTTGGGATCCAATCCTCTTCTTCTTGGTCAAAAATTTGGGCCATAAAACAATTGTAATACCTAACCAATTTATATCCTTTATCCTTGATCTCTTCCTCCCAATTAAAAACTTATTTATTTGCACTTCTAATGACCTTGTTCTGCAACTCTTTAACGTCCTTTTAAAGCCCTCTTTGAGATTCCAAAGCTTCATACTTATCCTTGAATAGAGTTGAGCTTCCTAGGATGCTATCATTCCTCTCTTCTTGAAGAAAATTCGTCCTCAAATTTTGACCTTGCAAGAAAAGAAGACATGAACTAGTAATGGCATCCACTAATAAGAAAATGATAAGAATAAAACAAGATAGTGACGATGTGTCCACTTTACCCAATGTAACGACCCGGCCGGTCGTTTTGAGAGTTGTAGCCCCGTTCCCCCATTTACTTCTCATTTTGTACTTTATAGCAGTTACGTGACTTGCCGGAGAGTTTTTAAGAGGGAATTGAGACACTTAGTCTCGTGGTTGAAAGCTTAAGTTAAAATGGCTGACTGAATATTGACTTATGTGTTAACAACACCGGAATGGGGATTTGATGGTTACACTAGTTCCGTTGGGTGGTTTTAGACTTAGGAGCGTGTCTAGATTGTGATTTACAGGTCCGTAGTGAAATTAGGCTTGAAATAGCAAAAGTCAAATTTTTGGAAAGTTTGACCGGAAGTGGTCTTTTTGATATCGGGATCGGATTGGAGTTCTGGAAGTTGGAGTAGGTCCGTGGCATCATATGTGACTGGTGTGCAAAATTTTTGATCTATCGGATGTGATTTGATAGGTTTCAGTGTCGTTTGTAGATATTGGAAAGTCCTTAGTTCTTTAGGCTTGAATCTATGTGCGATTCGTGCTTTTGATATTGTTTGAGGTGATTTGGGGGCTCGACTAAGTTCGTATGATGTTTGGGGACTTGCTGGTATGTTTAGTTGAGGTCTCGAGGGCCTCGGGTTGATTCCGGGAGGTCAACGAATCTAGAATTTGAGTTGTGAGGTTGCTTAAGTTGTAGCCCTTCTGGTGTGATCGCACCTGTGAGGGTCTTTGCCGCCGGTGCGATGCTGCAGGTGCGGCAGGTGGTGCGTAGGTGCGGAGTTGGAGGATGTCAGTAGATGTCGCAGGTGCAATGGGATTTCTGCACCTGCGATAGTACACATGCAATGTAAGGGTCGCAGAAGCGGGGAGTGAAGGAGTTGAGGAGCCAAGGGTTTTCCGCAGGAGCGGACGAGTAGGCGCAGAAGCCCTTCCGCAGAAGCGGATATTTTTGCGCAGGTGCGATGGCTGGGAAGTTAACTGACCTCCGCAGATGCGAAGATTTCATTGCAAAAGTGGGACCGCAGAAGCAGATTTTTGACTGCAGATGCGGTTTGACTGGGCAGAACATATAAATTCAAGGCGATGTTCGAGAGGGTTTTTGAGAAAATTCTTGAGGTAAGATCCTTGTCTTAATTTTTATTCAATAATCTTGTTTCCCACCTAGATTGTGTGGTTTTGAGGTTTAATTGGGGGGTTTGAGGCTAGGGATTTGGAGAGTTGATTTGGCGGATTTAGGTGATGATTTGGTGTTGGATTTTGATAAAAATTTTATGGTTGGACCCGTGGTTGAATGTGCTTTCAGGTTTTGTGACTTTTGTCGGATTTCGAGACGTGGGCCCGAGGGCCGGCTTTGAGCCGATTTCGGATTTTTCTTAATAACTTCATAATTTTTTGTGATGATTCCTTTAGATCGTGTTGATTGTATCGAATATTTTGTGGCTAGATTCGAGGCATTTGGAGGCCGATTTGTGTGGCAAAAGCGTATTGGAGTAGATGTTTGCTCGGATTAAGATAAGTGACAGTTCTAAATATGATTCTGAGGGTATGAAACCCCGTATTATGTGTCTTGTCAATGGGTTGGAGGTGACGCACATACTAGGTGACTGGCGTATGGGCGTGCACCGTGGAAATTTTAATTTGGTCCATTCCGTGGAATTGTGAAGTTAAATAATCTATTGTTAGCTATATGCTCTTCAGGTGTTATAGAAATTTGACTGCAAATCATGTTAGAAATCACGTTTAGACTAAACGTTGGTACTGTAGGGACCCGCAGAGGTCGTGTACTTGTTGAATTATTTGCTAATTGCTGTCTTGTAATCAGCCACGGTTTTACTTGCGTATCATATCTCAGTCACTTCTTGTTTTCTTGTTGATCCATTACATCATTTCTGTTTGGGCTGATTTTTATGATTTTTGAGAGCTCGAGAGACTGGACAGGTTGGTGACTGAGTTAGGGCTTGAGTGCCGAGCTGTGAGCGATATGTATATATATGTGGACTGAGTTGCATGACGCAACGAGCCTTAGGGCTCTTTATGTATTGATCGGGTTGCACGCCGCAACGAGCCTTTTGGCTATATATATATATACATATTTATGGGATCGGGCTGCACGGCGCAGCGATATAGTGCTTGGGCTGAAGGAGCCCCTCCGGAGTCTGTACACAACCTTAGTGAGCACAGGTACCTAATGAGTATGAGTGTTGAGTGCCACGTGCCACGTGCTGAGTGCCGAGTGCAGAGCTATTGGGAAAGATTGAGTGATTGTTGCTTTGAGAGGATGCTCTTGATTTCATTATTGTTGCACTTAGCTGCCATATATCACTGTTTGGAAGATTTATGAAAGATGTTATATTCTGTTTTGCTTTAATTTGATATGAGATAACTGATTTGGCCTAAAATTGTCGAACACGAAAGCATGCCTATTTTTTCTATGTTGAAATTACTGAAATTAAACTATAATTGCAGAGCTCGTCACTACTTTCAGTTTTTTAATTAGTATTGTTACTTACTGAGTTGGTTGTACTCACACTACACCCTGCACTTTGTGTGGAGATCCAGGTGTTTTTATTCACAGTGTGTGTTGATACTCTGCGTAGTTGACCCTTTAGAGACTTTGAGGTAGCTGCCCGGCGTTCGCAGACTTTTTTTTCTCCTTCCCTATCTTTCATTTTATTGTATTTCGTTTTGAACTATCTTAGACAATGTATTACAGACTTGTGACATTTAGATGCTCATGTACTCTATGACACCCCGATTTGGGAGTTGTTTTACCGCGTCCTTTTTTGGGATCTTTTAATCCTATTATGAGAAGTTGCTATTTAAACTGCTTTAAATCCATTTTTCTTAAAAGTGTTGGAGTTATTCGTAAACGTCGGCTTGCCTAGAACCACGTTAGGCGCCATCGCGACAGGTTAGGATTTTGGGTCGCGACAAGTTGGTATCAGAGCCTAGGTTACATAGGTCTCACGAGTCATGAGCAGGTGTAGTAGAGTCTTGCGGATCGGTACAGAGATGTCTGTACTTATCTTCGAGAGGCTGCCGAACCCTTAGGAAAATTCACATTTTTTATTCTTGTCATGCGGATTTGTTGATCACAGTAACTAAACTACTGTACTATATTCTCTCATACATGGTGAGGACATGTGCTACAGGGCAGGATGGAAAGCCACCAGTACCACCAGCTAGGGAAACGAGAGGCTGAGGTCGTGGTAGGGGCTATGGTAGGGCCAGAGGTGCAGCTCGTACAACAGCTAGAGCAGCACCTGCAGATCCACCCATTGCTCCAGCTCAGGAGCAGGTTCCAGATATGGTTGAGCTAGTGGGGCTAGCTCAGGCACCAGCCATGCCCATTGTGATTCAAGGCCTTAGGAGGCTTTTGCCCAGATATTGGCAGTTTGTACAGGCCTTACTCAAGTGGTTTGGCTCAGGCCACACGAGCCACTTCTCAGGCCGGGGAGGCACTCATACCCCCTGCTGCCCGTACTCTAGAGCAGGTGATGCAGGGACTCCAGACACCGGGGTAACTACTAGCCCGAGTGTCGGGGGTGCTCCATCTCTTGCAATTACAACAATCACCATGGACCCCCTCTGTCACAATATACCACTGGACCTCAAAAAACTTCTCAATATACAGGAACAACAATGAGTACAGCCAACAAAATTTAAATGTCACAGAGATACAGCCAAGAAGCAATCCACAAAAGCAACATCATGAATCCTACTTCAAAGATCACACAATCATAAAGCAGCAAAACAATAGAAACACAAGCAAAAGCTACTCCACTATCTCATTCACTGCCAATTGCTTGACAAGGTCCAGATCATTGTTGCAGTTGCAAGGTGTGGTATTAGCACCTCTGGTGTTCAATCTCTTGCCACTACAGCAATCATCTTGGACACCCCTAGTCACATTGGAACACTGGACACCATCTGGGACACCCCTAGCCACACTACAGGAGAGGACAGTAGACTACTATCAGCAACACAACAGCAGCATGCCAAACCAGCATACATTACAGGATATAAGAGCAACAACAAAATACTATCAGAAGCATCAGTCACACGGAAACAACAAAAAAACAAGCAGCAATCTCAAGGCAGAAATAGGAAAAAATAGCAACCCACAAGGGAACATCATCCCATTGCAACAACTCCAGCAAACAAATAACAGAAAGTACTCGACTTGATCACCCACCAGCAAAAACAACCTTTTGCTCCAATTGGAATAGCCTTCTTCAACTTGCTTTTTCCTTACAAAGGAAAAGCAAATATGAAGACAGCTCGCACTCTTTTGCTACTCCTTTAAGAATTCCAGAAACCACTTTTGCACACCAGATGTACATACAAGGGATCACATCCCGGAATCAAATATTAGAAGCAGAAACATATGTACTTTTTTGTATAGTTGACCTAGATCAATGACAGCACATTTTTGTAAATGCGATTGTCTATTAATATAAAATACACAATTGCCACATCACCATAGGTCTAACAATCCATCACATTTTAGATATATTTAGTTATCACTTTTGGATAACTAAGTACACATTTACTCTATTATTGGAGGTAAGGTTTATGTCCCCGTCCATTTTTGTTATTTGATTCTATCAATAAAAACATACATTTAAAAAAAAAACTACTAGCCCAGCCGGTTGTAGCTGCTCAGGCCCCGGTGGTCTCTGTTATAGCTGATGACGAGCAGAGGAGGCTTGAGATATTTGGGAGGCTTCATCACCCATCCTTTAGCGGTGCTAAGTCAGAGGATGCCCAGGGTTTCTTGGATTAGTGCCAGCAGATGCTTCGCACGACTAGTATACTGGAGACCATGGGGGTGTCGTTCACTACTTTCCAATTCTCTGGGGCTGCCCTCAGATGGTAGGAAGCTTATGAGAGGCGCAGACCGATCAGTGCAATACCACTTTCATGGCAGAAGTTCTGTGTTCTCTTCTTGGAGAAGTTCGTGCCGTAGTCTCGCAGGGAGGAGCTATGCAGGCAGTTCGAGCAGCTAAGCCAGGATGGCCTGTCTGTAACGCAGTACGAGATGAGGTTTTCTGAGTTAGCCTGTCACATAGTTTGGTGGTTCCCACTGGTAGGGAGAGGATTCGGAGGTTCATTGATGGCCTCACATATCAGCTGTGGTTGCTTATGACTCGGGAGAGGGTGTCTGGTGCTACTTTTGACGAGGTAGTCGACATTGCTCGGCAGATAGAGATGGTTCGCAGTCAGGAGCGGGGTAAGAGAGGCCAAGTGGCCTCATGGATTAGGTGTTTTAAGCGATTTTCATTATGGGGGTCAGTTCCAACACGACGACGGTCGTATTTATTGGCATGCTCAGACGGCTCCTCTAGTTCATCGTGGTGCACCATCCGGCCATGGTTCATATAGGTCTCATTAGGGCCAGTCATCTTTTAGTGCCCTTCCAGCTCTGAGTTCGTCCCGTGCTCCATCGGCTCAAGGTTCATTTATGCCGGATCCTTCTAGCAGCTATTCTGGTGCTCGAAGCTCCCTTCAGTCCCCACCACCATTGTCAGATATGATTTGCTACAAGTATGGGGAGCTTGGTCATATTAGAAGGTAGTGTCCCCGCCTCTTGAAAGGTTTAGCTCAGTAGAGGAGTCAGACTACGACTTTAGCACCAGTTACTTCACCACCCGTGCAGCCAGGTCGGGTGGGGCTCAGGCAAATAGGGGTCGCCCTAGAGGGGGAGGCCGATCAGGTGGAGGCGAGGACCGATTCTATGCTATTCCTGCCAGACCATATGTTGTTGCTTCAGATGAAGTGATCATAGGTATTTCCTCAGTATGCCACAGGGATGCCTCTATATTATTTGACCCCGGTTCACCTATTCGTATGTCTTATCATATTTTGCTCATTATTTGGATATGCCCCGTGAGTCCTTAGTTTCATCTGTTCATGTATCTACGCTTGTGGGCAATACTATTATTGTGGATCATGTATATCGGTCGTGTGTGGTGGCTATTAGGTGATTGGAGACTACAGTAGGGCTGGGCATATATCGGGTATTACTGATAGCCTGAACCAATAAAATGTTATTGGGTTACCACTATCGGGTTATTAGGTAAATAGTTCGATAACGCTTTAATGTTATTGACTATTGGGTTATCAGTCCGGATCTCGGTTTGCCCAATTTATTAACTGTTTAACCGATAGGCCAATAAGCTTTAACAAAATTATAATTTTACCTACTAAATATATAAAACCACCTTATGGCTCCATTCTCTCATTCTCTCAATTCTCTCGGCAGTTATTCTTCATCTTCATACCTTAATCCTTAGATTATGTTTTACACTTTTCTGAATTTCTCATCTTAATTCTTCAGTTTAGATTTTTAGTTTTAAACTTTAAAGAAGTAACTGTTCAAATTTTAGTTTTTTTATTTGTTTCATTTATCACACTGATTCTTTAATATTTACAAGGTTAGGATTTTATTATTTTCCTGTGAATTATGGCAACGCGCAATGAGATAGTTAGTAAGATTAGCTTGTTCAATGTCTTATTCCTTACTCCTACTAACTTATAACTTTTATATTTGAGATCATTCACTGAGATTTTCAAATGCAAAGAAAGTTACTTTGCTAAAATGAAATTTAATCCCTCTTTTATAAGAAAAAAAATTCAGTTCCATTTTCTTAACAGTATGATCACAATCAATTAAAAAATATGAAAGTTTTAGATAATTTTTATTCTTATCGGGTAAACCGATAATCGGACCGATAAGGATTAATAACCGACTAACCAATACCCGATAATTGATATCTTATCGGTTCGGTTATCGGTTTAGCATATTTATAAATTGATAACCGATATGCCAAAACGATAAGATTCACAACCGAACCGAACCGATCGATGCCCACCACTAGACTAGAGTTGATCTCTTATTGCTTAGTATGGTGGACTTCGACGTGATCTTTTGATGCAAATAAATTTGATCAAGTGTTATCAATGCCATCTATGAACAAGACAAGAAAAGGCGTTGGTTAGCCTTGGAGAAGAGCCAAGCGTCCATAAATCTTGCTATGGACGAATCTTATGTTGAAGATGTATATTTGTGTTTATATTATATTATTGTATAGTTATGGAAGACATTAATTCTTACTTGTTTTGGAGTCCTGCGTGACTATTTCTTAAACTTAGCCAAATTGTGGCCTTTTTGTTAATTAGTTGTTTCCTAGTTGATTTAGGTTAATTAGTTATTCTTTTCCTAGTTGATTTAGGTAAAGGCTCATTCTATATAAGCCTAAACACTTAATTATTTTGATACCTTTTGACATTATTATCAATCAAAAAACGGCAGCACATTGCTCCCAAAATCGTGTGAATTAACTTGTCCAATTTTGGTGTGATTCAAAATTGAACTTGTTCCTTTGTTTGATCGAACAGTTTGCAAGACCATTGTTGTCTTGAGGGTTGTTCGTATAGTATAGGTACTCCGTGACTTCATCAAGAAGGTAAGTAGACTAGTTCCTACTTGTTGTCTTGATAGTTCATTGAGCGTCTTACTTCTATCTTTTGTTTTCTTATATTGCATCAGTTGGTATCAGAGCTTGGAAAGGGTTTGTTTCTACAATCCCAATCCTGTTCTTCGTGCCTTAGTTTTAGGTTCTAATTCTTAAATTT
>MCJB01001307.1:17251-29033 GCA_002018475.1 Nicotiana obtusifolia | reverse complement strand
CCTTTTTCTTCTGATTTTCTGTGAAAAGCTTTGTCAACACATTGACATTTGTGGCATGTTCCGCAATCACTTGGTCTCGTTCTTGATTTTCCTTGATCAAGTTGCTCATAGAAGGAGAGCCAATTGCAATTCCGCCTGTAGAATCCGCAGAATGCCAAGCTTGGTTGTGTTTTGCCATTTTATCTAAGATTTGAGTCACCCTAGCGAAGGTTTTATCCATAAAAGATCCAGCAGCTGCATTCTTCGCTATTAATTGGTTCATAGGATCCAAACCCATGTAGAATTTTTCCAGCAAGATGGAATCTGGAAAACCATAGTTTGGAGACCTCACCAAGTATAATTTGAAGCGATCCCATGCTTCATGTAACTGTTCACCAGGTAGTTGCTTAAAGAAGAAAATTTTCTCCCTGAGCTCGGACTTCTTGCTTTGTGGAAACCATTTTGACAAGAATGGTCGGACAAGTTCAGGCCATGAACGTATAGAATTCGGAGGAAGATTCTGAAGCCATTTCCTCGCATCCCCAGCTAACGAATACTTAAAGCATCTCAACCTCAAGGCATCGTTGGAGACATGGTTCTGCTTGTGCATCGCGCAAACACCCATGAAATTTCTGAGGTGCTGTGTTGGATCGTCATTAGTCCATGTTCCACCTTGAAAGTGGCAGCACCGATAGCAGGAGGTACAATAGCGTTTGCATCCTCAATATACTCCTCAATGTCTGCAAAAGGATTTCCTTCCTCCTATATCTCCACATCATCTTCATGGTCTGACATATCTCCCTGTCTACACCAAACACAACAAATAACGTGTAATAGAGTAGAATTAGACGTAAAGTAAATTATACACTAATTAGTAATTTCAGAACCATATTCCCCGGCAACGGTGCCAAAATTTGATACGCTCAAATTACACCTTAAGAATAGTGTAAGCGGTCGGTGTCAAATATAATAACCCAACAAGGTTGGGGTCGAATCCCACAGGGAATAGGTGTGAAACGTTTATCTAATTAGTGTAATACTCGACTCAGTCGTAATTCTATCAAGTAATTGTAATAAAAAGGAATATTGAACTTAAATGTAAACAAAAACTGATTGCAATATTGTGAATGTGAATAATATAAATAAAAGAAACCAAGGTTGTGTTCCCATTTATGTAGTATAATGCTATTGATATTAATATTGTATAGTTCCAACGGACAACTTTCTTGATATGCAATTGATACCTAATTTACTACCCAATATTTTCTAATAATTCGGTAATATATCATCTTTATGATTTTTCCAAATACAAAAGAGTTGTGATTAAAAACAATCAATTAATGCCAAATTAAAACCCACTTATTCCTAAGCGATTTTATTAAACAAGGTTTAAAGCCTTGAGTCATTTTTATTTACTTCTACCAAATTCTATCCCACTTTCCCAAGCAAAGATAGAATTAATTGGCGTTCGTTAATGTTTGCAACCATTAACAATTGTTGAAGAATAAGAAGTAAATAAATATCAATCATCCCTTGAAATCATATTCAATATCAAAATCTCAATAACATTGTACCCATCTAGGGTTCACAACCTTAGTGTTTAAATTTAGCTACTCATGCTGAACATTGAATAAGAAAGAATAGTAATTGGCATAATCTTACAAAATAGAAAGTAATTGATCCCAAAAGCTTCAAAGAATTCAAACTAGTTAATTGCCCGTACTTTGCACTCTCAATTCTGACAAGATGTCCCTCACAAAACTCTATTTAACCTATTTATAGAGGCCCAAAACCCGAGGCGAATTTCGGACTGGTTTGCCCCTACTGTAATAATGCGGACCGCATTTCTGTCGCAAAACAGAAACGTGGACCGCAAATCTTCATTGACTGTCGCAGATTTAACCCAAGAGTTTTGCCTTCATCGCATTTTGGTTTGCGGTCCGCATGTTGATTATGCGATCGCGAAATGCGATCGCATTCTTCACTCTGATTTTCACCCAGAAACTCTGTTTGCGTTTGCGATTTCACATTGCTATTTTGCGGTTCACATTCTTTTTTTGCGGTCACATTTGCGACCGCATTCTCGACATGAAGAATTGCCCAGAGTTCTGTCCTTGTTTGCGATCTGTTTGTGAAATATGCGGTCCGCATGTGCTGTTTGCGACCGCATACTCACATTTGCGATGCTCTTAACTTCTTTTCTTGTTTTCAGTTGGCTTTTGAACTCTTTTCCGTACTTCTGGGTCCTTACACTCGATGTACTGCAAATACACTAAAATTACATAAGTATCAGTAGAATTTGCATGTAAAACAAGTTAAACTTTTTGCAAACAGTATCAAAATATGCCGAAATTACCCGGCACATCATGTAGTACTCTACTAATTTGAGCTCATTCAGTCAAGGATCAAGTAGGACTTTATTTTTGTTGTAATGTAGGTTGTAGGACGGGTAGGATACATTTGGAAATTGTGATTACACCTCATCGAGCAGTTTAATACATACAATTTCATAATTCAAACCCCACACTTTTGTTGAACCAAAACCAACTATCATACATAATACTATCAAGCTCCCAATATCTTTAAGCACAAACTAGATGAGAACTACCACTAACAACGAATCCACTTTTCTTTTCTAAAATTTGATTTTTTTTTCAAACAAACTCAATTTTTTTCTTACAATTCCATACAAGTGGCTCTCACAATTGTTTCAAATAATGAACGTTTCTCCTTTTTCAATAGTTCCACCCAAAAACCCGACTATACCTCAAATTTAGCTTTCACAGGCTCATAACAATTTCTAGCGCTCAAAAGAGGTAAAAGGTTTAAACTGATAGAAAATTCAAACATAAGGGGTCAGGCTTGTAGTGTGGTTGCCAACGAAATAGGATTATAGGCTCAGCAGGGCTAACTAAGATACTTCACAGTTAGGTGGGTAAAAGGCATATATCTGGCTTAACAGTGAAATGCCTATATCGCATCCTAGATTGAAAAAGATTACTATTTCGCTTTGCAATCACACGGGGCAAGTTCTGGACATCAACTGTCATGCACAGAATACTAACAAAATGTCACACATACGTTGGCACATAACTCACTTAGGATCGAATCTATCCCGACTCTCTAGTCAAAGCAGTTAAGCAACGCCACAATCAACCAATTTAAGGCACTAATCTATGAGTCAATAATTGAAGCCTAGGCGTCATATCTAAGGTACTCACTACTCTCAAAGCACAACAACGTCAAGAAAAGTCATCTCCATTTAATACCATAGCACAAGACTTCAAATTTCCTAACAAAAGAAAAACTAACTACACCCGGTTCAAGCAAAACTCTTGGAAAAGAACCGCGTCACAAAGAAAAACCAAGGGGGAATTGTTACACTACCAAAGAAAACAAAACAAAATGAACGGCTATTTTTTTTTTCTCGACTTTAAAACAAAATAAAGAAAGAAAACACATATGTTCATATTTATAAATCCATCATCCCACACTTTAAATTATGGCATTTTGCCATGACACAACTAAAACGCAAGAGGTAAAAAGAGCTCCCTGAATTTTTTTTGTTTCCGAGAACTTATGAACTCAACCTCTAATTCTGAATTCATTCCTCGTTTTTTCTCCTTTGGATTATTTAGAGCTCATTAGGAAAAATTCCTCTAAGGATATTTGATTTTGAATATTTGATTTTGAATTTCCCCTCGATAGGAATATTCGATTAGACTTTGAATCTCCATGCGATGGGATTATTTTACTTTGAATTTTAAAACTCCAAGGAATATCTACACGTGATGGGAGCATTTGACTTTGAATATAAAATACATATAAGCTGTATAAATAAAACATCAAAACATTCAAGGAAAAAGCGAAGAAGTAAATGAGCATGTCCACGAGATACTCTTGACTCTAGAACTAATTTGCAGTCGTCAATCGACAAAACATGCAGCTAAATTAAACTTTCTATCCATGAATTGGCAAAGTTGGTAATAAGGTTTGGAACTATCTATTTGGAATCTCCCATGTGGTGGAGTGACGATGCCATCTGTACAAAGTGCTCCGATTGGCGGGGCAGACGATGCGATCTGTACAAAGTGCTCCGGTTGGCAAAGCGGTCGGTTTGCTATATACACAGGGCACTCTGATTGGCGATGCGGACGATTTGCTATATACAAGACACTACGATTGGCGAAGTGGATGGTATACTGTATACAGGATGCTCCGACGGGCAGAGCAGACGGTTTGATATGTACAAAAAAATGCTCTGATTTTTGTCGAAGGTTTGGCTCCAGGATACCTACAAAGAATTTGAAGTTAGTCCTTAGCTATATATGAGAAATGAATTGAATAATAAAGGTGAGATAGGGGCTCATGAGATTTTAGTGCATTTGGCTTTGATCCTGGTGATCTGGCATCCTTCGATTCTCGTCAATCCCGTGCTCAAAGAATAATTCATAGTAGGGAAAGGGGCATTGGTATTGATCATGGACCTGGCCTTGCTCCAGATCTAGTGAATTATGCCACAAAGTTGTGTAAGTAGAAAAGTAGAATTTCTTTAAAAGTCATTTTAGAAAATCCTTTATGTTTATTGTAAATGTCGTTGTTCTGGATTATGACAAGTTTAGAAGTTTCTTCTAATGCGAGTATTGTTTGTTGATGACGATTTCCTAGATGTGCCTCTGATGACGTAGCTTCCTACCATCGTGATTACATCCTAATCTAAGTAATGCATTACAAAGGCATTCCTGGGGTTATGACCGAATCTTTTCAGGTTGCCTATCTATCCGAATAATATTAGGTCTAAACGTCGTTGGAGGATAATGAAATGATGAGATGATGAAATGAAATGACTGAGCCTGACCCAAGTAGCCTACGTATCCAAATAGAATCAGGTCAAAACATAGTTCGATTACAATAGATGTAAAAATGGAAGAATTTGAAATGACATGGCCGAGTCAGACTTAGACTGCCTACATATCGAAATTCAATTAGGCCAAAACGTATTTCGATTACAATAGATGACTGAATCTGCTGTGGATTGCCTATATATTCCTACCAGTGGAAATCAAGTCATGGCATAGTTTCGAGTATGTGAAAAATGAGATTTGGATTTTCTATTACAAGAGTGGGACCGGACCATACGTGGGTTGCCCATGTATCCTACCGTGGGAAGTCAGGTCATGCGTAGTTCCGTTACAACAAAACCCTAACTCTATTGTATTCAAATGTATTATCTCTTCATTGCATCTAAATTGATAGCCTTCGTGCTAACTCTGCCGTTAATTTCTGGTAGGATTAATGCTCATCCCGACAATACTCGATGGACCACATAAGTAACCTACCAATTTGGCACAAACTTCCTCTTTTTCTTCTTCTTGATGGGGGAATATCTTCCTCAAAACCAGTTTCCCCAGTGTGAATTGCTGAGGTTTCACGTTTTGTTGAATGCGTTGGCAATTGTTTTTTGATACAATTGACCATGACATACTACGTCTATTCTCTTTTCATCGATGAACATGATTGTTTTTGTCGGACACGTGTCCATTCTTCATCGTCTAGCTTGTCTTCCTAAATCGTTCTCAAAGATAGTATTGCGACCTCCATGGGTATCACAGCTTATGTGCCATATACTAACATGTATGGCGTTGCCCCAGTAGATATCCTCCTGGTAGCGCGGTAACCAAGTAAGGCACTATCTTCCGCAAGTTCCTCTTGGTGTTTTTGTTGGCTGCTTCAATTGGTCCATTCATTTTTGTCTTGTAGGCTACGGAATTGGGGTGGACATTTTTGAACTTCTTGCAAATCTCCCTCATGAGATTGTTGTTGAGATTGGCTGAGTTATCCGTTCTGATTGATTCAGGAATCCCAAATCGGCAGACTATGTTGTTACGAACGAAATCTGTTGCCATATTCTTCGTGACAACCTTGTATGCGTAATCTTCGGCCCATTTGGTGAAGTAATTGATGGCTACTAAGATGAAACGATGCCCATTTGATGCCGCTGGTTTTATAGGTCCAATCATATCTATTCCCCTAGCAGCAAACAACCAAGGAGAACCCATTATGTTTAACTCATTCAGCGGAACCCGGATGAAATCCCCGTGAATTTGACACTGGTGACACTTCTGCACGTAGTGGATGCTATCCTTTTCCATGGTCATCCAAAAATATCGGCTCTCAGGATCTTTTTGGCTAAATGAAACCGTTCATGTGAGCCCCGCACACTCCTACATGTATTTCTTCCAATAATTTCATTGCCACGACAGCATCTACACACCTTAACAAACCCAAATCCGCGGTCCTCCTAGATAAGACTTCCCTGTTAAGCAAAAAGCGATTGGCTAGTCACCTCAATGCTCGCTTCTGACCATTAGTGGCACTCTTTGGATATTCTCTTGCCTCAAGGAACCTTTTGATGTCATGGTACCAACGCTTACCATCTAGCGCTTTATCCATGTGGAAACAATATGCTTTCTAATCTCGAACCTCTATCTTGATAGGGTCGATGTAATTCTTGTCCGGAGGTTGAATCATGGATGACAAAATTGTGAGAGCATCGGCATACTCATTCTGGATTCTGGGAACATACTTGAACTCGATCTTGGTGATCTTCTTGCATAACCCCTTCACACAATGCAAGTATCGAAGGATCTTGACATTCTTGGTGATCCATTTGCCTTGAACTTGGTGAATCAACAGATTGGAATATCCTATGATCAAAGGTTCCTTGATGTTCATATCTACTGCCATCCTAATCCAGAGGATTTATGCCTCGTATTTTGCCATATTATTTGTATAATGGAACCTTATCTTGGCTGAAATTGGATAATGCTATCCCAACTCAAAAATTAGGACTCCCCAAATTCTACTCCCTTGAAATTTGCGGCTCCTTCGAAAAATATTCTCCACCCTGGGTATAACTCTGAAATGTCCTCCCCAGAAAACAACACTTCTTCATCTGGAAAATATGTGGTAAGTGGCTCGTAATCCTTATCCACTAGGTTTTCTGCGAGATGAGCAGCCAATGCTTGTTCGATTATAGCTTTCTGGGTCATGTACAAAATGTCAAACTCACTGAGAAGGATCTGCCATTTGGCCAAATTTTCGGTAAGCATGGGTCGAGTCGGGATATCAAAATATGGTGTATGGCGACAAGTCATCTCTTAATTTGTGGGTGTTCCAAGTTAAAGCGCAACAGGTCCATTCTAACATGGTTTATCTAGCTCTGTAGGCGTGAAATTCTTGCTTAGGTAGTAAATAGCTTGCTCCTTCTTTCCAGTCTCATCATGGTATCCCAACGTGCATCCAAATGCATTGTCCAAGACAAACAAGTGTGGTAGCAGTGGCTTCCCAAGTTCAGGAGGAACCAATACTGGTGGACTCGACAAATATTCCTTCATTCTGTCGAAAGCTTTCTGAGATTCCTCTATCCACTTTGTCACAGCATCTTTCTTCAATAACTTGAAAATTGGTTCACAGATTACTGTTGATGAGGCTATGAACCTGCTGATGTAATTCAATCTTCCTAGAAAACTCATCACGTCCTTCTTGCTTTTGGGAGGAGGTAAGTCTTGAATGGCCTTGATCTTTGAGGGGTCCAGCTCTATCCCCTTTCTACGGACGATGAAACCTAACAGTTTTCCTGTGGGAACTCCAAATCCACATTTCACATGATTCAACTTCAGACTGTACCTTTTCAACCACTCAAAGAACTTCCTTAAGTCACTCATATGATCCGCACTCTTCCGAGACTTGATGATGGCATCATCCCTATATACTTCGATCTCCTTATGGATCATGTCATGAAACAGAGTCGTCATGGCCCTCATGTAGGTAGCATCGGCATTCTTGAGAACGAGCGATATAAACCTGTACAATAAACTCCCGATGATGTGTTGAATGCCATCTTTTCGGCATCCTCTTCATGCATCAAAATATGGTGATATCTAGCGAAACAATCCACAAATGATTGTAATTCATGTTTCACACAGTTGTCGATAAGAATATAGATGTTTGGAGGAGGAAAATCGTCCTTGGGATAGGCTCTGTTGAGATCTCGACAGTCCACACATATCCTAATCTCCCTATCCTTTTTCGGCATCGATACGATATTTGCCAACCACGTAGGGTAATTGGTGACCCTTACCATGTTTTCTTCTATCTTTTTGGTGACATCTTCTTTGGTCCTTAGACTCAAATCTGGCTTGAATTTTCTATGTTTCTACTTAACAGGTGGTCTAGCAGGATCGGTGGGTAATCGGTGCGAGACGATGTCGATACTTAATCTGGGCATGTCGTCATATGACCAAGCAAATACATCGATGTATTGTCGGAGGAGCGCTGCCAATTCTTCCTTCTATTCTACCTTCAGATGGATGCTGATTTGAGTCTCTTTCACATCCTCTTCAATTCCTAGTTTGATTACCTCTATCTCTTCGAGGTTGGGCTTCTTCTGGCTTTCTAGCTATTTGATCTCATGCGGTAGGTTCTCGGGCATCATACTCTTGTCGTATTCTTCGTAGTCTAGATTATTTTTCCTAAGGGTTTCGTTACATGTAATAATCACAAAATGCAGGTTTAATCAATTTGATTACTGAAAAGAAAAAATTGAGGATAAATAAAGACAAATATAAATACGCGATGATTTTCAGGAAAATAATTCTACTTGTTTCATCAAAAGGAACGTCTCAAAGTTCAAAGAGGTAGTTTAACAAAAATGTACAGGCATGGTTCAGGCCTCAATTGACCATGCAGTTTTTAAACTACTATAATTCCACACTACCAAGATTCCTGGGGAACCAGAGATGGAATGGCGGTCCAGTTTTGCAAGGTCTCTCCTGGTTCAGCATCCCGAATGGTTGGTGTCTTGATATCAGCTTCGCCGCAACATTCCTTGATCATGGTTACAAATACTCTTCCCATCCCATCGATGATATCTTCTTCTAGTGGTGAGCTCTGACCCTGGTCCGGAACATGCTTTGGTACGAAAACCTTCTTCCCAAGGTTACCGTTATAGTTTATTCTAGTTGTAGGTTGGTATCCTAAGCCAACAGTGCCTTTATGCCCCTTGGGTTGAATTGTCTCTATTATCCCAACTCATCAGGCTCCGAGCCCAGTCCCTGGTCGGTACCCATACTTCATCATTCTCGCATTGCCATCTTTGACCTATAAAGCAACTGCATACTGTGATTTTGTCCATTCTTCTTTATTTTTGTTGTTTGTATGATCTCGATTGCATGGAACGTGACCCCATCCAATCCTTCTAAAGGAACAACATGTTCCAAGTAAGCTGATTGGCTCCATTCTCCTTGTACCACAATCTCCTGGCTATCCTACTCGAATTCCATACACTGATTGGGAGTGGAAAGAATTGCCCCTGCCATATGTATCCAGGGCCTTCCTAGTAGTAGATTGTATGAAGATGATATCCATCACCTGCAACAATATTGGGAATTCAACCGGTCCAATTTGCAAGGCTAGGTAGATTTCTTTGATGACAACCTTCTATGACCCATCGAAAGCACTTACCCTAACTTGGATCTCTTTCACTCCCTAAAATGAACACCTAATTCCCGTAGAGTAGAGAATGGGCAATTATTTACTCCAAATCCCCCATCGACAAGTACCCGAGATACGACCTTGTCTCCACATTTGACATTGATGTGTAGCACCTTATTGTGATCCATCCCCTCCACAGGAAGTTCATCCCTCAGAAAGGAAATCTTGTTGCCTCCACCATCTTCCCAATGGTTGCTGCTAGCGCCTCACTGTTGGTATTGCGCGGCACACTTACTCCGCTTAGCACCTTTACTAGAGCATCCATGTGACTGTCGAAACTCATTAACAAATCCATAATCAATATGTGGGCAGGGGTCTTCCTCAACTGTTCTTCTATGGAGTATTCTTTAACCGGCTTACTCCTCAAACATTTTGCTGCCTCCGCGTCAGTTATGTATCTCCTCTAATTTCGTTCCCTATTTGAATTTTCCCGGTTTACCTCTTTTGGAGCGTACCACTTTCCTGACCTAGTCATCCCATGAGCAGCTATGGTGTCTGTCATCTTGCCCATTCCCTTCAACTGATAAGTCCATGGAATTATCATATATTCTCGACTCCCCTCATCTCTAACATATGTGATGGGCCGTTGTTGGTATGTCTGAACTATCACAGGAGGTTTTAGCTACATAGTGATCAATGGATTTGTCCGAGGGGGTGTCCTTGCAGCTTTGACATTCCCAATAGTAACAATGGTCCCTTTCAAGTCATAGTCCTCGTCCATTGTGATTATGTTGGCTCCTTGGTTTCTGTGGTTTGGTAGTTAGGTTATGGTTTACATTTAATGGGGCTGGGGTGAATTAGTTAGCCCCACTAATCTTAATTAGCATTATGATCTCATTCTTCATTATATAACAATCCTTGGTGTCATGCCCAAGAACAACTAAATGATAGGCACATCGCTTGCTTACATCAAAATACTTGGAGGGTTGGTCAGGGATTCTTCCTTCCACCGGGTATATTAGTCCGAATGTTGTCAACCTCTCAAATAATTGGGCTAAAGGTTAAAAAATTAGGGTGAAGTTTATGGGGTTCCTTTCTTCAAAGTTTGGGCATGGCTTAGATGCATATGCAGCTTTATTTGTGGGTAGTGGTTTGAATGAGAGCGTATGGTCGTGGTGGGTTTGGACGTATATTGGCTCGTGGCGGGTAGTAGCAGGGTTGAGTATTTTTATATGGTTGGGAGTTATATACTGGGGTTTAAGTGGATTCATGCGGTGGGTGAGAGTTTGTGGGGTAGGAACTGGTTCGACGGGGAGGACTTGATTAATAGTAAGGGATGATCGCCGCACTTCTTCTTTCTTCTTCTTCCCAATGCCGATGGAACCGGATTGTGTAGCCTTGCTAGCTACTTGTAACGCGCCCCATTGACTGTATCTTTCTTGACCTGATACCTTCTTCTAAGTAGATTCCAGCTTGAGCACGGATGAAATACTTAGTTGGCTTGTTATCATCCAACGAGGATTGTGCCGTAGCAGCCTCATATCTCCAGCAGTGAGCATCTTCTTGAAATGATTAAGAGGGCTTCATTTGTAGATTCACCAAAGCGAATCTGTTCAGGGTGATCTTAGTGTTAAACCTGAAGCGATTCATAAAATCCTAAGCCATGTCCTACCATTCCCTTTAGTTTCTGGGTTCTTGTCTGGTGTACCAAGTAAGCGCCTCCCAGTCAAAATCCTTGTAAACAATTTCATTCTTTACTTTTTGTTTCTCCCCACTCCGACCAGCTTGTCATAGTACGCCCTCAAATGAGCGTGGGGTTTACCTGTTCCATCAAAAATGTCAAACTTTGGAGGCTTATAACCTGCGGGCATGTAAACATCAGGGTGTATGCATAGGTCCTCATAATCCAAGCTCTTGCTCCCTTGAGGAACTTGGAGGTTCTTTGTCTGTTTCCTTAATACTCGTAGTTGTTCCGACAGTGACTCATCTTCTTTGCACTTTGCTTCTATTTCCATTTCAGCATATTGGTCTATCTCATAGGGAATTCTAACTCTAATAGGCGCGGTAAAGGTGGGTTCAGAAGCGACATATATATGAGGAACATACCGCTCATGTGTGGTGGTGTGTGCCGCGGGTATATACTACGTGCGGTTGTTGGTGAAATTGACATCGTCACGAGGAGGGGTGTGAATGAACTTGGTGGTGGTTGGGGGATTTTATGGTGCTTGGACATAGTCAGGAACATAGGGTATGTGTATGGGAGGGTTTGGTGGGTTTGCCAGGGGTTACTTACGATATGACTCGAGTA
>MCJB01001307.1:0-13292 GCA_002018475.1 Nicotiana obtusifolia | reverse complement strand
ATATATATATATATATATATATATTCATTGCTACCTGGTAAGGGAAAGTATTAAAGCATGAAGGGTGATTCCGTGCGGATTATTGTTTTATTATTGATTAATACATAGTGAGGAAGAGAGTTAAAGCACGAAGGCTGATGTCGTACAGTATTTATTGTTTCATGATGAAATTGAGAGTAAAAGCATGAAGGGTAATGATGTGTCGTATTTATTATTTTATGGGGATATTGAGAGTAAAAGCACGAAGGATGATGTCGTGCAATTATTATTGTTTCATGGTGAGGTTGAGAGTAAAAGCATGATGGGTGATGCTGTGTAGTCTTTGTTCATTTTGTTTACCTGTTTTCATTGGTTGAAGGTGTATTGACTGTTTCATGTTGTCATTCATGTTGTATATACCATATCATGTACCCCTTCTTGCATGTCCCTATCCAATAGTACATGTTTAATCTCTATTTGTTGTTCTGTTGTATATATATTCTTGCTTGTACAGGTTTATTTATGTGAGTGTTCTGTCATAGCCTCGTCGAGGTTAAGCTCGACACTTATGGAGTACATTGGGTCGGTTGTACTCATACTATAGTCTACACTTCTTGTGCAGATTTTGGTACTGGTCCTAGCTGTATGTGAGGTGCATCAACTCGAGTGGCATTTTTTATCTGCTGGCGTCCGTAGACCTTGAAGTCCCCCTCCCCTTTCCTTATTTACTGTTCATTACATTCGAGACAATTGTACTTCTTTCAGACTTTATTTGTAATACTTCTAGAAGATCGTGCACTTGTGACTCCAGATCCAGGTTGTACTTAGATACTTTTGGGTATTATGCCACTTCGCACTTTGTTTCAGTTTAATTATTTGAGTTTTTAAAAATTGGCTTAAAATTTCTCTAACGTTGCCTTGCCTAGCAAGTGAAATGTTAGGCGCCATCACGATCCTGAAGGTGGGAATTCTAGGTCATGATAAGTTGGTATTAGAGCACTAGGTTACCTAGGTCTCACGATTCACGAGCAGGCTTAATATAGTCTGGAGAATCGGTACGGAGACATCTATACTTATCTTCCAGAGGCTACGATTTTTAGGAACAAATTCACTTCTATTCTTCTCTATCATGCGATTTTATTCTATTATTCATGATTGAACTCTTCTACTCTTGTTCTCTCGCAGATGGCGAGAACACGTACTACATCTTCAGCTGGACAGCAACCGGAGCCCCCAGTGGCAAATCCTGCGGGGGGCAGAGGTCGAGGTCAAGCTTGCACTAGAGGTCGAGGTCGAGGTCGAGGTCGCGCCAGAGGCCGAGGCAGAGGCAGAGGTAGAGGTCAACCTAGAGCTCGAGTAGTAGCACCAGCAGTGGAGCTTCAGGTGGATTTTGATGAGGAACTTCCAGCTCAGACTGTACATGTTGGACTGGCTCAAGTCTCGGAGGGGTTCATCGCCACTCTAGTGCTTCAGTTTGGTGGGCCTTATGGAGAGTGTGGCCCAGGCCGGTACATTTTCGGTGGCACCAGCCATCTCTCAGGTTGGGGGAGGAGCACCGACTCCTACTACTCACACTCTGGAGTAAATGGCTCCCCAGTATCAGACTCTAGCAGCCCCGCTAGTTAGGGTAGTTCAGCCAGTTGTTGCGGCACAGGCCGGTGATAGGCCCGCCATGTCTTGTGAAGGCTTATTGGGATTGGAAACGTTTACTAAGCTCTTTCCAGTTCACTTCAGTAGTGCACCTTCTGAGAACCCACAGTATTATCTTGATCGCTGCCATGAGGTGCTGCAGAACATTGGTATAGTTGAGACCAATGGGGTCGATTTTGCTGTGTTTCAGACGACGGATTCCGCCAAGAGATGGTAGAGAGATTACATGTTGAACAGACCAGCTGGATTGCCCGCACTTACTTGGGTGCAGTTCTCATCGCTATTTCTAGAGAAGTTTCTCCCTATCACACTGAGAGAGGATTACCGTAGGCAGTTTGAGCGTGTCCAACAGGGCAGTATGACTGTTACCCAGTACGAGATCCGTTTTGTGGATCTAGCTCGTCATGCTCTTCTCTTGCTTCCTACTGAGAGGGAGAGGATGGGGAGGTTTATTGATGGACTCACTCACCCTATTAGGCTACAAATGGCCAAGGAGACCGAGGGTGAGATTTTCTTTCAGACAGCTGCTAATGTTGGTAGACAGATCGAGATGGTTCTTGCACAGGAAAGAGGGAAAGGGTCTGATAAGAGGCCTCGTCATTTCGGTGGGTTCAGTGGTGCTTCGTCTAGAGGCCATCCTCCTAGGGCATTTCACTCAGTGCTCCTAGCATCTCACAATGCTTCAGGTAGTCGCGGCCCTCAAATGTCTCATCTCGATCAGCTAGCCTACAATGCACCACCAGCACCTATTAGTGCACCTCCGCTCCAAAGTTTTAAGGGTGGTTACTCAGATTGACAGGGTCAGTTTCAGGGTTAGCAGTCACAGCAACCAAGGTTCTGTTATACTTGTGGTGGCCCGAGGCATATTGCTAGATTTTCCCCTCGGGCACCGGGCAACTCACAGCAGCAGGGTTCTCGTGCCATGGTTTCGACACCAGTTGCTTTACCGCATTCTCAGCCAGCTAGAGGCATGGGTTAGACAGCTAGAGGTGGAGTTCAGGCTGTTAGAGGTGGAGGCCAGCCAGTTAGAGGCCATCCAAGGGACACGGTTCAGAGTGGTGGGCCCAGCTCTGATTTTATGCTTTTCCAGCTTGGCCTGAGGCTGAGTCATCTAACGCCGTTATCATAAGTATTGTCCTATTTTGCCCTAGATATGCCTTAGTTCTATTTGATCCAAACTCTATTTATTCCTACGTGTCATCCTACTTTTCATATCTGGTTGTGCCTCGTGATTCTTTGAGTGCTCATATGTACGTGTGTACACATATGGGAGATTCTATCACAGTAGATCGTGTCTATCATTCATGCGTGGTTACTATTGGGAGTCTTGAGACTAGCGTTGATCTTTTACTTCTTGATATGGTAGATTTTGATATCTTCTTGGGTATGGATTGGTTGTCGCCTTATCATGCTATATTGGACTACCACGCCAAGACTGTGACCTTAGCCTTGCCGGGGTTGCCTCAATTTGAGTGGAGGGGGACTCCTGGACATTCTACTAGCAGGGTTATCTATTGTGTGAAGGCTCGACGTATGGCCAAGAAGGGGTGTCTAGCTTATTTGGCCCATGTCCTTGATTCTAGTGCGGAGGTTAGTTCCATAGTTTCAGTGCCTGTTGTTCGTGAGTCTCTAAAGGTATTTCCTGCAGACATGCCAGGATGCCGCCCCACTGGGATATTGATTTCTGTATTGATTTGGCTCTAGGCTATCAGCTTATTTCTATTCTGCTGTAATGTGTGGTCCCGCCAGAAATTAAAGAATTGAAGGAGAAGCTGCAAGATTTGCTTGATAAGGGCTTCATTAGGCATAGTGTCTTGCCCTGGGGTGCGCCTGTGTTGTTCGTGAAGAAGAAATATGGATCGATGAGAATGTGAATAGACTAGCGGCAATTGAACAAAGTCACCATTAAGAACAAGTATCCATTGCCGAGGATTGATGACTTACTTGATCAGCTTCAGGGTGCCATGGTGTTTTTGAAGATTGATTTTAGGTCTGGCTACCATCTGTTGAAGATTAGGGCATCTAATGTCCCTAAGGCAACTTTTCGGACTCGGTGTGGGCATTATGAGTTTCTAGTAATGTCATTTGGGCTGACTAATGCCCTAGAAGAATTTATGGATTTGATGAGCCGGGTGTTCAAGCCCTATTTGGATTCCTTCGTGATTGTGTTTATTGATGATATCTTGATCTACTCTCGCAGTCGAGTGGAGCACGAGAAGTATCTTTGGATTGTACTTCAGACTCTGAGGGATAGCTAATTGTATGCCAAGTTTTCAAAGTGCAAGGTTTGGTTGGGTGCGGTCACTTTCTTTGGGCACGTCCTATCGGCAGAGGGCATACAGGTGGATCCTAAGAAGATTGAGGCAGTTCAAAACTGACCTAGACCCACTTCAGCTACGGAGATCCGGAGTTTCTTGGGTATGGCGGGTTATTACCATCGGTTCGTGGAGGGGTTTTCATCCATAACAACCCCAATGACCAGATTGACCTAGAAGGGTGCCCCGTTAAGATGGTCAGATGAGTGTGAGATGAGCTTTCACAAGCTCAAGACTGTTTTGACTACGTCGGCAATGTTGGTGCTGCCCACAGGTTCAGGATTTTACACGGTGTATTGTGATGTATCTCATATTGGTCATGGTGTAGTATTGATGCAGGGTAGCAGGGTGATTGCATATGCGTCGCGGTAGTTGAAGCTTCATGAGAAGAATTACCCTGTTAATGACTTAGAGTTGGCAGCTATTGTTCATGCACTGAAGATTTGGAGGCATTATCTTTATGGCGTGTCGTGCGATATATTCACGGATCATCGGAGTCTACAGTATTTGTTCAAGCAAAAGGATCTCAATTTGAGGGAGATGAGGTGGGTGGAGTTGTTGAAAGATTATGATATCACCATTTTGTATCATCTGGGGAAGGCCAATGTTATGGCAGATGCCTTGAATAGAAAGGTAGTGAGTATGGGCAGCCTTGCGTATATTCGAGTTAGAGAGAGGCCGCTTGCTGCTGATGTTGAGGCTTTGGCCAATCAGTTCGTGAGGTTGGATGTTTCAGAGCCCAGTCGTGTTCTAGCTTTTACAATCGCTCGATCTTCCTTTTATGAGCGCATCAGAGAGCGGTAGTATGATGACCCTCATTTGCTTGTCCTTAGGGACACGGTGCAGCACGGTGGAGCCAAGCAGAATACTTTTGGAGATGATGGGGTTTTGAGGATGTAGGGTCGTATTTGTGTGCCCAATGTAGATGGACTTCGTGAGTTAATTCTTTAAAAGGCCCACAGTTCCCGATATTCTATTCATCTGGGTGCCGCCAAGATGTATCAAGACTTACGGCAACATTATTGGTGGAGGAGGATGAAGAAGGATATAGTTGCATATGTAGCTCGGTGCCTAAATTGTCAACAAGTTAAGTACGAGCATCAAAGACCTGGTGATTTGCTTCAGATGTTGGAGATTTCCGAGTTGAAATGGGAGCGTATCATTATGGATTTTGTTGTTGAATTTCCATGGACTAAGAGGAAGTGCGACGCGGTATGGGTCATTGTGGACAGGTTGACCAAGTCAGCGTATTTCATTCCTATGGCAATTACCTATTCTTTAGAGCAGTTGGCTGAGATTTACATCCGCGAGACCGTCCGCCTTCCCGGTGTGCCCGTGTCTATCATTTCTAATCGAGGTATGCAGTTTAGCTTGCACTTGTGGAGAGCTGTACAATGTGAGTTGGGTACGCAGGTTGAGTTGAGCACAATATTTCATCCCCAAACGGACAGACAGTTTGAGCGCACTATTCTGATATTGGAGGACATGCTTTGCGCCTATGTTATGGATGTCGGGGGTTCTTGGGATCAATTCTTGCCACTTGTGGAGTTTGCCTATAACAACAGCTACCAGTCGAGCATTCAGATAGCTCCCTATGAGGCATTATACGGAAGGCAGTGCCGCTCGCCAGTTGGATGGTTCGAGCCGAGGGAGGCTCAATTGTTGGGTGCAGAATTGGTACAGGACGCCTTGGACAAGGTCAAGATAATTCAGGATCGACTTCGCATAGCTCAGTCTAAGCAGAAGAGTTAGGCCAACCGTAGAGTTCGTGATGTTGCATTCATGGTCGGAGAGAGGGTATTGCTCGGGGTTTTGCCCATGAACGGTGTGATGAGGTTTTGGAAGAAAGGCAAGTTGAGCCCTAGGTATATCGGACCCTTCGATATTTTTAAGAGAGTGGGTGAGGTGGCCTACAAGCTCGCATTGCCACCTAGCTTATCAGCTGTCCATTCGGTGTTCCATGTGTCCATGCTCCGGAAGAATCACGGTGATCCGTCCCATGTGTTAGATTTTAGCTTAGTCCAATTGGACAAGGATTTGATTTATGAGGAGCAGCCGGTGGCTATTCTAGCCCGGCAGATTCGACAGTTGAGGTCCAAGAGTTATCCTTCAATTCGACTGCAGTGGAAAGGTCAGTCGGTCGAGGCAGCCACTTAGAAGTCCGAGCCGGACATGCGGAGTAGATATCCACACCTTTTTGCCAGTCCAGGTACTTTTCTATGTCTGTTTAAGGACGAACGGTTGTCTTAGAGGTGGAGAATGTTATGACCCGATAGGTCATCTGAAGTTTTAAGCCTTAATTCGGTGTTTCAAAACCTCAAACAGCTCATTTTAACCTTCCTCGTTTTCCATGCATAATCCGTGCTTTTTTTTCTGGAAAGCTTTTGTGTGAAAAATGGATTAAAATGTGAATTTGTGCCTTTAATATCCATTTTAGTTGACTTCCCGGATCCGTGTTTTGACGGTCTCGGTGGGTCCGTATTATGATTTGGGACTTGGGCGTAAGCTCGGAATCGAATTCGGAAGTCCCTAGTTTGAGTTATCGCAATTTGTTAAAATTTTAAAATTTAATGGTTTAAAGAATTTATAAATTGGACTGATGTTAGTCTTTTTTGATATCGGGTCCGGATTTCGGTTCTGAAACTTGGTATAGGTACAATACGATATTAATGACTTGTCTACAAAATTTGGTGCAAAACGGAAGTAATTTGACGTGATTCGGATGTCCGGTTGCTAAAATGAAAGTTCTTTTCTTTTATCAAAAATTTCATTCATTTTGGTACCCGATTCGTAGTTCTAGATGTTATTTTGGTATTTTGATCATGCGAATGAGTTCGTATAATGTTCTTGGACTTGTGTGCATATTTGGTTTTGAACCTCGAGGGCTTGGGTGAGTTTCGGATAGGCTACGGGTGTTTTGAACTAAAGGAAAAATGTTGGTTTTAGCTTCTGCTGGTTTCTGGTATCTTCTTCTTCGCGATCGCGAAAAATGTCCCGTGATCGCAAAGAGTTGTTTGGAATAGGAGAAGGGATTGTTCTTCGCGAACGCGTGGACCTGGCCGCGAACGCGAAGTGGAGGGGGGCTTTCCCTTCACAAACGCGATAGCCCTTCCGCGAACGTGAAGCATTGAGGGCTTGGGGGGAGACTGGGCTAGAGTGCTATGCAAACATGGACCCTAGGCCGCGAACGCGATGGTCAGGAGGGGAAGAACCATCACGAACGTAGAGCATTTCTCGCGAACGCGAAGGCCATTCTAGCTGCTGTGCTTCGCGAACTCGTCAGGCCCTTCATGAACGCGTCAGGCCCTTCGTGAACGCGAAGAAGGCCTGACGCCAGTGATTTAAAATAGTCTAAAAACGGGATTTGTTCCATTTTTTATAAGCTCTTCATTAGAGCTCGGCCTAAAGGCGATTTTGAAGTGAAAACCCAACACCAATTAATAGGTTCGCGCACTTTAACTCATTTTCTCCCATTTCTAACATCACCCATTAATTTCTAGCCTTAATCTTTGTTTTTCCATGGTAAAAACCAGGAATTTTGGGAAGAATTGGGGGTTTTTACAAAATTCAGGATTTAGACCTCACTTTAAGGTCTGATTTCAGAACTAATTACATAATCGAGCTCGGGGGTGAATGGGTAAATGTATATTATAATTGATTCCCGTAGCATTATTTTACGTTATCGAGTCGATTGTAGTTACATACGAGTGGTTTGGAGGCGGATTCTAGAGAAAAAGCCTTGGTAGAGCTCCGAATTGACTGAGGAGTGAGGTAAGTGTCGTGGTTAACCTTAACTGGAGAGATTAGGACTTATTTGCCTACTTGCTACATGTTTAAATATTTCGGTACAACGTGTATGTGACTGACGACTACATATGCGTCGTTGTTGGGTTAAAGCATGCGGGTGGGACTCGTTTCTTGTAATTTATATCCTTCTTTGATTACGGTATCCATGCTTATTCTAGTTTATTACTTAATTGATCGTTCTTTAGGCATTTATGAACTATATGCAATAATTGAGTATTTTTGGAAGTTAAGGTTTCGTATTGTTGAACAGTTGTTGACGAAAGGTTTATTCTTGCTCATTCTATCTCCCTAATCATAATATATATATATATACATATATATATATACATATGTATATATATATATGTATATATATATATATTCATTGCTACCTGGTAAGGGAGAGTGTTAAAGCACGAAGGGTGATGTCGTGCCGTATTTATTGTTTCATGATAAAATTGAGAGTAAAAGCACGAAGGGTGATGCCGTATCGTATTTATTATTTTATGAGGAGATTGAGAATACAAGCATGAAGGATGATGTCGTGCCATTATTATTGTTTCATGGTGCGGTTGAGAGTAAAAGCACGACGGGTGATGTCGTGCAGTCTATTCATTTTGTTTACCACTTTCCATTGGTTGAAGGTGTATTGACAGTTTCATGTTGTCATTCCTATTGTAGATACTGTATCATGTACCCCTTCTTACATGTCTCCTCCCACTAGTACGTGTTTAATCGCTATTTGTTGTTATGTTGTATATATATTCTCGTTCGTACAGGTTTAATTACGTGAATGTCGTGTCATAGCCTTGTCACAACCTCATCGAGGTTAGACTTAGCATTTACGGAGTACATTTGGTTGGTTGTAGTCATACTACACTATGCACTTCCTGTGCAGATATTGGTACTGGTCTCAACTGTACGTGAGGTGCATCAGCTCGGATTGGCATATTCGGTGACTCGAGGTAGGTCTGCTGGCGTTCGCAGAACTTGAAGTCCCCTTCCCTTTTTCTTATTTACTGTTCATTTCATTCGAGACAGTTGTACTTATTTCACACTTTATTTGTAGAACTTCTAGAAGCTCGTGTACTTGTGACTCCAGATCCGGGTTGTACTGAGATATTTTTGGGTATTATGCCACTTCGCACTTCGTTTTAGTTTCATTTCAGTTTAATTGGTTTAATTATTTAAGTTGCTTAAAACGGGCTTAAGAATTTCTGTAACGTTGGCTTGCCTAGCAAGTAAATTTTTAGGCGCCATCAAGATCCTGAAGGTGGGAATTCCGGGTCGTGACAAGTCTCCTCTAGTGTTAGCATCAACTCACAATCAACAAATTTGAGACCACCTTGATTGGGTCCCAAAACTCTATCAACAGCCTAGTGAGTACCTTGTCAGCTCAGATGTTCATCAGGGTAGTTAGTACTCCTAGGTGTGTCCTGATCTTGTTTCCGTGCTCCCGTCGAATGTTCCTCCACTATTGCTTCAATTTGTGAGGGACGCCCATGGTCATGTAAATCTCCGGGACGTTGCGGTTGATTTCCATCTAAAGGGGTGAAAAATTTGGTAAGTATTTGCTCCAGATCCTTAGTGTCTTATCTGGATTAATTCGTCGTTCCACAGAAAGCATGTCGTTGGATGCATGACCCATTCACATTAAGGTGGCTTTCATAATCATAAGTCAATTCCAAGGATCGATCCACCTAAGGTTTATACAGCATGACCTATGTTTGCTAAGAGTGGAGTGTTTTCTAATTTTTTGGAGTTGGACTGAATAATTGCGAGACGTTATATCAATTATCCTGACAAAGTCGTACTGTGAAACTAGAGAGTTTTGAAAGAAAGTTCAAAGGGGTGTAAAGACAACCCTTGCATTCCACTTTGTGTGATTTTTTATGGCCAAGACTCGATAGAAAAGATGTGATGACAGTGTATAAAGCAGTAACAGATAATTCTGGTAAAGCAGTAATATAAATAAATAGGTAAGCATGTTGTAAAGTGTAAACAAGTAGAATAAAGTGAGTAAACACATATTTTCATATCAATTACAATCAAAGCAAAATAAAACAAGACATCCCAACATTTAGGTACAGCCTAAGGCTGGTAAGGTCAAAATCAAAGTGTAACATCCCCAGCGGAGTCAGTATATTGTTGCACCCAATTTTGCACTAGTTAAAATACAAATACAATTAATGGTTCTTCTGAAATTGATAAAAGAGAGTCACCATCTAATATTTTAAGGTATATTAGGGTACCTATAAGTCTATGAGATTATTATCCTAAGGGTCTGCTAACCGGTGAGATTTGGGTAAGGGTGCTAGTTATTCTAAGGGAATGATGTTAGGCACCCCTTATAATCTACCTGAGGTAGCTCCTTAGTCTTAGGCTAGGTTTGGGGAAAGAAAAGTCGATATTCTGACAAGTTAGTGTTTGAAGTTGATAAGAAAACTCTATGAAAATGTTCTAAGTCTTATTTGAAAATTCACTATTTTTAGAAGGCTGTGTATATATTTTGAAAAGAAAAGATGTTATCTGTTTGTGAGTTTACAATCTTGGAAAGGCGGAAATCACCTTTTAAAATATGTATGTACCTTAAATTGGAAACCATATATGCTTTTGCCTTTGAACAAAGTCTGGTATTTAAAACTAGTTTTGAAAAGAGTCGTGTTTTATTTTTGAAGAGAAGATTGTTATTTATTTGTAACTTTGTAGAGTAAAAGACTATTTTAAAAATATACCTTATGTTGGAATGAGTAAACCTCATTTGAAAATCAGTTTCAACGGAAATCTTGTGTTTAAAGACTTATTGAGGTTCATCATTTTGAAAATTTGGTTGTGCTTGGTTTTACTTCTGGAAAATAGTTCTCATATTATTTTTGCGAATTAACTGACGATTTTCCAAAGAGAGTCCTTTTTTTGCTTTTGGATCTATCAAAATTAAAATTACTGAAATCGTTAGTAATAACATAGATAAGACCTTCTGTTTGTTAAAAAGATTAATTTGAAATCAATAGTGATCAAACATCGAGTAACTAAGGTGAACCAGACTTCTAACTTACCTTTTACCTATGAGTCTTGGTTTGCCTATGATTCCTAAATAAACCATTATAAAATAACCAATAAAAATTTTTAGTTTCCAAAGATACATATATATACATAAGCAACAGATAATGACTAGTGATTGTTTGAAATAAAAGGGAGAACTGAGCAGGACTCTTGGTAGTGGGTTAGCAGATGCTCAGGCCCAAGCAGGGTTCAAATAAGTAGCGGACTCAACGGGTAAGAAAGTTGAGAAGACGAGAAAAGTCTAGAACTTGGGCCTGAGTTCTAAAGGAACTCAATAGGCCCAGATCGTACGTGCAGAAAAAGAGCAAGGAAATAATTAGTGAAAATTAGTAGGTGATAAAATTTTAGCAAGTAATAATAATAAAAGGGGGTAAGGAATACAATGAGGCTAATTTTACTTGTATTAATCCGATGAGGATTAATAAGAATTAATGACTAAAGGCTTAGAATGAGACCTTATTCATGAATAAAATCCCCCCTGTGGGCCCCTGCCACTTCAGAGTTCACAACGGTCTCAAGGACCCTGAGGAGAGCTTGTGTCAGGGATCGGTATTTTAACCACGAACCAAATTCACACCAAACTACCCTTAGTCATCCATTCTTACTCTTCCTCAAAGGTTTAGGAACAAGTAACGTGTCAACCTAGTAATTCCATATTGCGAGAACACAAGCAGTAGATGTAAAAGATCATGATAAACCTTTCCAAGGTTCAGACACACAAAGATTCAGTAACTTTAGGCAAGCAGGGCACTACAATTCATCATTTTTTATCAGATCACAGAAATAACTTAGGACACAACATTGACTTGGAAGAATTCATATTAGAGTGTGGAGTATAAGGAAAGGACAGTGTAATATGCATAAAGTCATTGTTGGGACATGATCAGGCAAGATCACAAAACACAAGTGACATAATACATTACTTATAACTTCAAGCTCAGAAATATTATCAGGTAATCACCAATAGCATACAGAGATGAGCACAAGCATTTGTTCTACTAATTCCAAGAAAGACTCAATGTTTTCAGAGTTCCCCTAAGTATGATTAAATAATAAGAACAATCCACAGGTACTCTAGTAGTTCAGCATAGTTCATAGCAAAGCATGCACCCAACCAAGACCTCATATCTATTAAACACTTAAGGCTAATTGTTTCATTTCATGACTCTTAAAAGGGCATACTAACTGATCAAGTCAGCAAAGACATCAACCTAAATGGAAAGGTTAATTTCAATCTTGTTTAATCTTAATGGCATGATGTCTAATTATAACAACACATAGTTCATCAAACTTTTGGGCTATCAGACTTAGACAGCTTCAAATTAAATCCCCCATAAGTAGTGATAGTATCAAGCATTAGACAATGGGCAATGATATTCATTTAAATTTGGAAAAGCAAACAGACTCCAATAAGACAACGCTATGGAAATATAGACAAGTTCATTAGCAGGATATGTCAACACAGGCTCAATGCATCATGGGCGGCTTTCCAGCCTCGCCCCATGACCCCTTGGACGCGCCCCGTGGCGTCCTAAGCCTCTCAAAGCCTAGCGCCACGGCCGGCCCCGTGGTCTTGGCCGCGCCAAGTGACAAGTGCGCAAGTGCCTCTGTCGCCCCACCAACACTCCTTGCCGGCGCCCAGCGGCTTGCGAGTGTCAACCATGCTGCGTGCGCAGACAATGCCGCACAGCCAAGAGATGCCGCGCGCACAGCCAAGGCCGCGCGCATCCATCATGATCCAAGCACAAGTGCCAGCGCCCCGCCGCGGGCCATCATCAATAGTGCCGCGCGCGCAGACAGCAACGCGCGCGCGGACCCTGATCGTCAAGACAAGATTGGTGCCATTGGACTTAGTATTTCTACATCCTAGAAGACTAAGTTCCTTTCATTGTAAATATAGAATAGGTTTACCGTTTTATATTCATTGTGCTCCTAGAGCTCGCATTAGGTCTACTCCTGTAATTTGGGTTTTTATTTTTTAAGCATTATTAGGGGGGTATCAGCATTCAAACATTTTCAGCAAGCATTCAATTCTCTGTACTGGTGTCTTCGCCCCCTCGACACCGCATTAGCTTTGTAATAGCTTTTTTCATCATCAATACAATCATCATCAAAAATCCAACCAAAGCTTCCGCTGCTCTCATTTCTCTTGTTGCCTACGAATTGGTTTTCCCGCACGGCACTGACAATCTAGTCTAGCGTGCGGAGGGGACCTCAGTTGGCGGACGGTAATCGTACTGACATCGATTGCCTAGCCTTACGCTACCCTTCCAAAGCATCTCAGGAAGGCGTCGCGTAACAGTTGGTATCAGAGCCTAGGCTCGACGCATCGGACAAGGGAACGTGTTGCCATTTCACCATTTCTGACCATGGTGACTCAAGGGGATCGGATCACCGTCCTCGAACAGGCTCTTGACGGACTACGGCCCATCGTAGGTACCGTGCCTGACTTAAAAGCCAGCCTAGAACAAAGGTTGGACGACCTGGACCGCAGGATGC
>MCJB01001306.1:0-12878 GCA_002018475.1 Nicotiana obtusifolia | reverse complement strand
CCAGTGTTCGAATGTGAAAAATGCGAATTTGAACACTGAAAGTTCTGCACCTTCAAGGATTCCACTAATGAATTGCTAGATAATTTTCAGTTCGGTAACAAACTTCACTTCCCCTTAGGAATTAATGCTATCGAGCCAAAGACTATCTAACAATCACCTAGTGGTTTGCACTTGAGAACGGTCAGATAACCTTTGCTTGATAGCAAACTAAACTTTCTTGTGGGAATTTTGCTACCAAGCAAAAGATTTTCTAACCGCTCCGGAGTGGTTCTTCGCTTGTGTGACTTGCTATTAAAAGGTCTTATTGCTGTTGTTGAAACCTTCTTCGCAATATACTTTCCGTTGCTGCCTCATTAAAAACCTTGCCAGAAAAATCCAATTGGGACAAAAACTGGACGAAGGGAAAAAGAGTGCAGCACATACTTTCAGTACAGGTGATGTTAATCAGCAATAGTATCTCTTGAGGTATGCCATGTTCGAGTTTCTTGGCAACCTTTCTCTATCTTGATTCTCCAGCTCGTATGAACCTTTCCCGATGACAGCTGAAACCCGGTAAGGGCCTTCCCTTCTCATGTAGGACCTAGCTTCCCTGCGTTGAGTTCCCGAGTGTTTTGAGTTACTTTCCTTAGAACCAAGTCTCCCACTTTGAAATAATGGAGGTTGGCTCTTCGATTATAATATCTTTCTATTTTCTACTTTTGGACTGACATCCTTATATGCGACAAGTCCCTGAGCTCATCGAGTAGCTCCAAATTGACTAACACTGCTTCGTTGTTTGCCTCTTCATTTGCCTGGAAATATCTCAAGGTAGGATCCCCTACATCTATCGATATCAAGGCTTCTGCTCCGTACAAAAAGGAGAAAGTAGTCTCTCTTGTGCTCGATTTAGCCGTAGTTCGATACGCCCATAGTACTCCAGACAGTACCTCGGGCCATTTACCTTTAGCTGCTTCCAATTTCTTTTTGAAATTTTGTATAATCACTTTGTTCATTGATTCTGCTTGACCATTTGCGCTCGGGTGATAGGGCGAATATGCGATCCTTTTGATTTTCAAGTCTTTAAGGAACTTTGTGACATTTGCGCCTATAAACTGTGGCCCGTTATCGCAGGCTATCTCTTTTAGTATTCCAAATTTGCAAATTATGTTCTCCCACAAGAAATCCACCACTTCACGTTCGGCGATCTTCAAATAAGGACCTGCTTCAACCCACTTAGAAAAATAGTCAGTTAAAATCAAAAGAAATCTTACCTTACCAGGGGCCGGCGGCAGTGGTCCGACGATATCCATTCCCTATTTCATGAACGACCATGGAGACAAAATTGAGTGCAATGGTTCTGTTGTTGATGTACCAGTGGTGCGTAGCATTGACACTTATCACATTTTTGTACGAAAGCTCTGGCGTCTTGTTCTATTGGGGGCCAGTAGTATCCTACCCTTACCGACTTTAGTACTAGGGAATTTGTGCCCCAATGATTTCCACATATCCTTTCGTGGACTTCTCGCATAACATAATTAGCTTCGAAGGCGCCCAAGCATTGGGCTAGTGGGCCTTGGAAAGATTTCCTATACAATTGGCCTCCTTTGAAGCTATATCGTGCTGCTTTAGCGCGCAGCGCCCAGGATGCCTTGGGTTATTCAGGAAACTTCCATTGCTCGAGATACTCAATGATCTCATTCTTCCAGTCCCAGACCAAATTAGTCATGTTTACCTCATAATATCTATCTGCGTCCAGAACCGAGTGCATGAGCTGTACTACCATACCGGAATCCGATCCCTTCATTTCCGTTGATGAGCTAAGGTTAGCTAATGTATCTTCTTTCGAGTTTTCTTCCCTCGGGATATGCGTCATTGACCTCTCCCAGAATTGAGCAAGCAGAGCCTGAACCTTCACTATGTATTGTTGGATACGCTCCTCTTTGGCTTAGAAGATCTCGTAGACCTGATTTACCACCAGCTGGGAGTCACATTTGATTTCTATGACCTCGAAATCTAGTCCCCGAGCCAATTCGAGTCCTGTAATCAAAGCTTCATACTCCGCTTCGTCGTTAGTCAAAGGGACCGTTCTTATGGCCTGCCTTAGGGTTTCTCCCGAAGGCGTGGTTAATATTATGCCAAGCCCGGACCCTTATACGCTGGAAGATACGCCCATAAATAGGGTCCAAACTCCCGATGTCGATTCTGACACCATCACTGCTTTTTTGGTTTCCAGAGGCAGCAATCCCGGACTGAAATTGGCCACAAAGTCGGCCAAAACTTATGACTTAATTGCAGTCCTAGGTTTATATTCTATGTCAAATTCACTCATTTCGATGGCCCATTTGGCCAGCCTACCCGAGAGTTCGGGCTTATGAAGGATATTTCGCAGGGGAAAGGTGGTCAACACAGCTATCGAGTGACTTTGGAAGTAAGGACTTAGTTTCCAAGCAGCGACTAGGAGAGCTAAGGCCAGCTTCTCCAAATGCGGATAGCGAGTTTTTGCTCCCGTGAAAATTCTACTAATGTAATAAATGGGAGATTGCGTACCTTGGTCCTCCCGGACTAAAATGGCGCTTACTGCTACCTCCAAAACTGTTAGGTAGATTAATAATTTTTCGCCTTCCTCCGGCTTTGATAGTAACGGAGGGCTTGACAAGTACCTTTTCAAATCCCTCAAAGCCTGCTGGCATTTCGGGGTCCATTCGAAGTTGTTCTTCTTTTTGAGTAGCTTGAAGAATCGGTGCCATTTCTCTAATGAACGGGAAATGAACCTGCTCAAAGTGGCCAATCTCCCTGTGAGCCTTTAAATCTGTTTTATGCTTGATAGCTGGTACGGCATGTCTTCAATGGCTTTGATTTTATCGAGGTTAACCTCAATCCCCCTTTCTGACACCAGAAATCCTAGGAACTTGCCTGAGCTGACCCCGAACGCGCACTTCTCAGGGTTAAGCTTCATGTTATGCTTCCTTAGGATGTCAAAAGTTTCTTGCAAGTGTTTAAGATGATCACCCGCGTTCAATGACTTAACAAGCATATCGTCATATAAACTTCCATGGTTTTCCCTATCTATTTTTCAAACATTTTGTTTACGAGCCGCTGGTAAGTGACTGCAGCATTCTTTAGCCCTAAGGTCATCACATTATAGCAATATGTGCCGAAATTGTTATGAACGAAATTTTTTCCTGATCCGCCGGGTTCATCTTAATTTGGTTGTACCCGGAGCAAGCATCAAGAAAACTCTTAACTCGTGCCCAGCCTTTGCATCAATCATTTGATCAATGTTTGGCAGTGGGAATGAGTCCTTTAAGCACGCCATATTTAAGTCCTTATAGTCTACGCATATGCGAAATTTATTGTTCTTCTTAGGAACTACTACTGTGTTAGCTAGCCAGTTCGTATACTTTACCTCTCAAATCGAACCGATATCAAGTAAGCGAGTTACCTCTTCTTTGACGAATTTATTTCTGGCATCAGCAATAAGAAGTTTCTTTTGTCTTACGGAGGGATGCTGGGATCCAAGCTTAGCTTTTGTACAGCTACTTCCATCGGGATACCTGTCATATCCGCATGCGACCATGCAAAACAATTGGCATTAAATTTAAGAAATTCAATAAACCCAGACCTGAGTTCGAGGTGAAGTCCTATCCTTAAGTGGAATTTCCTCTCCAAGAACTTTTCGAACAATGCAACTTGCTCAAGCTCTTCCACCGCGGACTTCGTTGTGTCCGTCTCTTCTGGTACCTAAAAATATCTTGGCACCTGATAAGATTCCGACAAATCTTCCCCTTGGTTGACTTCACTTGATTTAGGAGCAGGCACTGGTTCCTATAATTGCTATGCCGCATGCTCCTTCCCTTTATTGGTGGAGACCGAAATCGCATTCATATCCCTCGCTGCCGGTTGATCGCCTTTTATCTATTTAATCCCCTCGGGGGTTTGGAATTTCGACAACATACCTCGATGGTACAGTTTTCATCTCGTGTGACCATGATCTTCCCAGGATAATGTTGTAGCCCATATAACCATCCAGAACCTCGAAAAGGGTCGTCTTCAACACCCCTTGGCATTTGTGGGCAGTAAGATCTCTCCTCCGGTTGTCACGCTTGCGAGGTTGAACTCGGCGAGGAGCTTTGTGGCCAGAATGATGCTTCCGGTAAGTTTGGCTTGTTCCAATACTCTCCATTGTATAATATTGGCTGAACTCCTTGGATCCACCAGAACACGTTTGATTTTAAAATCTAATACATTTAAAGAAATTACCAATGCATCGTTGTGCGGTAGCAATAATCCGTCTGCATCTTCCTCTGTGAAGGTGATGTCGTCTTCAGCGACTTCTCGAAGCCTCTTGTAATGGGTAACTGATATATTCATCTATTTTGCCGCTGAGAAGGTAACCCCGTTAATCTCGTTCCCCACGAAAATCATGTTGATCGTCTGGCGCAGGGGATCTTCTCATGCTTTTTTTTTCTATGTTATCACGATTGCGACTGTAAGTATTTTTGGCCAAGTCACTTAAGAATTCCCTGAGATGGCTATTTTTCAATAGTGTCGCCACCTCTTCACGCAGATGTCGGCAGTCCCCAATCCAGTGGTCGTTCGTCCGTGGTATTCGTACTACAAATTAGGGTCCCTCTGGCTGGGATCGGACCTCATCGGCTTCAGGAACTGTGCTTCTTTAATGTTCCTCATAGCCGATACCAACTCTACTACACTAACGTTGAAGTTGTATTTTGATAGTCTAGGGTAGGAAGGATCTCAAGAACCTGACATTTCCTTTTCCTGTAATGATCTGTTGTTCCGGTCGTGATCACTTCTTCTATTGGTAATGAACTTGTCTGCTGACCGGAAACCTCTGTGGCGTCCTTCGGTCCGTTCATAGGGGCAAAATCGGCCCCTCGAAGATCGTCTATCTGTGTCAAAATCGTCTTTTGATTTATCTTTATTCTTCTCACAACCTTTTACTGACGCTGGGAAGCCGAGCTGATCATCCTTAATCGTTATCTTTGACTCGTGCCGATTGTGAACATCTATCCAATTCGTCACTTGGAACTCGAGCAAGCTTTCCTTCAATTTATGAGAAGTATCGGAACTTCTCGGATTCAAACCCTTGGTGAATAATTCAACTGCCCATTCATCCAGAACAGCCGGGAGAAACATTCTTTCCTTCTGGAATCGGTTACGAATTCCAGTAGCAACTCGAACTCTCCTTGTGCAATTCTAAATATGTCGGCCTTTCGGGCCTGTACATTTATGGCCCCGGCATAGACCTTAATGAAAGAATCTGCGAGCATCTCAAAGGAATCTATGGAATGCGCATGCAACAGTGAATACCACGTCAAGGCTCCTCTCATGAGAGTCTCTCTGAATTTTTTTTAGCAAAACTAATTCGATCTCGTGGGGAGCTAAATCGTTCCCCTTCACCGCTGTTGTATAAGTGGTAATATGTTCTTGAGGGTATGAAGTCCCATCATATTTTGGCACGTCGGGCATTTTAAACCGCTTCGGAATCAATTCTGGTACCGCGCTCGGTTTGTACGGCAATTGAGTGTACTTCTTTGAGTCCAGTCCTTTCAACACCGACGGTGCATCCGGGATTTGGTCCATGTGGGCGTTCATTTCCTTCATAAACTATATGAGTTCACTTTTGAAGGGATCTCTCTCGTTGTTATGATCGGATCTGCTCCCCCAAGGCCCATCGAAGCCGATCTTTCCCCTCGGGGTGTTGTTGTCGACCCTCTGCGTTGTTTGATTTGTGGGGGCACAGAGAGGAATTGGACCTCGTCCGTTCGCGTTACTGAAAGCACCCGATAACGCCTGCTTTAGTTCTGTCATAACCTTATCATGCCATGTGAGATGGCCTATAACAACCTCTTATTGCTCTTACCGGACCCTTACCGCTTCAACGACATGCTCCTCTTCAGAATCATCAGGAGTCGCCTCCCGAACGTGCCGCGGGTACCTCCTGTCGTGGACCAGTGTGGCATCGTTTCCCTCACTGCGTGTATCACTGATTGAATCCTCGTGTTGAGACTAGTTTCCTTGGGCCTCAAGATTGTGTGTGTTGTTAACACCATTATCTGCCATTTTCTGTAATTTTTTGCTAAAAATAAATAATCGAAATATGTTAGTAAAAGAGGCAAGAACCAACTTAATTATACGACTGTCTAGCCCCCAAGCGGGCGCCAAACTGTTTAACCATAAAATGGTGCAGTTGAATTTATACGTGGTTTCTAGATAAGTGAATTTTGATCCTAAAGTAACAGATGAATTATATAAATATGCAATACTTAGCCTTGAGATGGAGATGAAACAGCAGAAATAATAGTTCGGGGAGCAGGGCTTCCGAGCACAATAGCAATGAAATTAAAAAGCAAGAAGATAAGATTATATTAAGCTTTGAATAGAGTGTAGCATATGTTTGCCAGAAAATATGTGTCCTTTACAATGATAATAGAGCTCACTATTTATAGTTGCACCTAGGGAACAAGATCCTAGGATCAAGCTCTTCTTTAATGTCAATTATGAGGGCCATTGAAGAATGTGTAACGACGGACATGAATGCCATATTCTTTGTAACGAGCAATGTACTTAATGCTGTAAAATATTTTTCGTTAAATGCTAACGGGTAGCAAGCATTTATTTCATCTTTATAAATATCATTCTCTCCGATAACAGACAAGATAGTTGCCTTCGGTTTCTGCTATCTTCTATTTTTGACAGCACGTGTCACTTTCTTATGCGATCAATTAGCATAATTATTTTACCCTATACAAGTGTAACAACACTGATCAGCAGTCAAATTTTTCTGTTTCTAGAGAGAGTCCTGAATGCTGAGTATAGAGCGGCGTGAGAAATGCTTGGATTTGCTATTGTAACTTATTGCTTTTTATGAGTTTGGAGTATTTGCACAACAAAAGGGGAATATCAAGTTTTTGGAGTATTTGCATAAGGACAAATGCATGAGAATTTACTACTCTTTATTTTATTTTTTTTGCCTGAAAAGGGAAATAAACTGAGCATGAATAAGAGAAAAAACTTGTTAAATAGGAAAAATAAATTCGCACGTATAAGGTAAATGATCGCAGTTAATGATATATCGGTACAGTGGCATACGCAGGACTTTTTATAAATAATTAACATTTAAATAAGTGAATAAATAAATAAATTACTATAGTGACAAGTAATGTCATTTTTAAATTTACTAATATTTCTTTTTACTTATTATCTATATAAACACATGTAATATAATTTTTCGACGAAAGAATGTCCTTACGACACTACTTGGAGAAACGTATCCCCTACACCAGCCTATTAATGAGAGTTTAGACGAAAGCCATTCAATTGCTGAACAGCTGCAATTCTGGCGCGTATAGGATATTTAGTGCCACTGAAGCGAAAAAACTCCTTTACGAAGATAATGACCATTTGCTCACAGCTTAATCAAATTTACGAGCCTTTCCTAATAGCGCTGACAGTGGGGCGCTTTTGCATCTACGTACGGTTTTGGGTCACAATTGAATTTATATTTATTTTGTAAAAAAGTTTGTACGCGTATTCACTTTAAGATCAATTTCAGACTTATGGGGTCTGAAGTTAAAAAAATTAGTATGAAGTGAAAATATTACACTCCAAATGCACTAAAGGCCAAATAAGTCTGAAGTGCTTCATGCACTTAAGGCTAATAAGCCTGAAGTGCAACTTAAGGCTAAAAAGTCTGAAGTAAAAAATTGCACTTCAGATGCCTATAAGGCCAAAAAGTCTGAAGTGCAACAAACGTTTTCATTCACTTAAGGCCAACAAGTCTGAAGTGAAAATTTACACTTCAGATGCACTTAAGGCCAAATAGGTTTAAAGTGTAACTAATAGTTCATGCACTTAAGGCCAGTAAGTCTGAAGTGAAAAATTGCACTTCAGATGCACTTAAGGCCAAAAGGTTTGAAGTGCAACAAACGCTTTGCTAC
Source organism: Nicotiana obtusifolia (assembly GCA_002018475.1). Lineage (NCBI taxonomy): Eukaryota > Viridiplantae > Streptophyta > Magnoliopsida > Solanales > Solanaceae > Nicotiana > Nicotiana obtusifolia. Next base: position 4,938 of record MCJB01001306.1, on the reverse strand, counting down.
ACTTAAGGCCAATAAGCGTGAAGTGAAAAATTACACTTCAAATGCACTTAATGCCAAAAGGTCTAGAGTGCAACAATGTTTTGTTACACTTAAGGCCAATAAGTCTGAAGTGAAAAATTGCACTTCAGATGCACTTACGGCCAAAAGGTCTGAAGTGCAACCAACGTTTTTATGCACTTAGGGCCAAATAGGCCCGAAGTGCAAATTGCCCAGAAACATAAATTTGTTCTTCGAATTATAACAATCCAATATACGATTTAATACCTAAATCTACTCCAAATGAGCTCAAATTTGAAACATAACCTCCAAATATTATTGGGAGCAAACCTCAATCATCAATTTGTCAAAATAACAATAAATCTAATGAACCTATTTTGCAATTACGAAAAAGAAGAAGAAGAAACTCTAAGCAATAGTAAAAAATAAAGCGTCATAACAGCTCACAACTGTAAAACATCATAAATTATCTTAAAATATGTTTTGCAAACACCATATAAAATCACTGTTACCCGAAGAAGAAGACAAAGAAGGAGGAGAAGAAAGAGGCCTGAAGTTATTTAAAAAATGGGTAAAAATTTTTTAAAAAGTAGATATAAATTAAATGGGAGTGATCAAAAAGCGCGCCCGTCAAAATTTTTTACTAACAGTGTCATCAACCTATATATGTACTGCTAGAAACGGTAGCCCGTGCAACAACATATTTCATGTCTAGATAAGGTTACAACAACCTTCACATTAGAACCTATGTATAATCATTAAAATCAATAGTTTTAACTACATAATACAGAATAGGGTGTGATCGCTTATGTCCAGAACTTGCTCATATTTTTGCAGCAATTAAATCTCGAAAAAAATCAGCTATGTGACTCAAACCATAATATTGGTTTCAATAAAATGTTAGCATCGATCAAAATGCGCACCAAAGAATATTCAAGGAACCTGATTAACAACCAGCATTATATTACAAATACTATTTCTAAGAAAATACAGCAGAGTGATGAATCTGAAAAATGTAAGGTACCCATTTGCATGCATACTTGAGTCTCCTCTAAAATTGTAATTCAAAGAAGCTACAAACGAAAAAAGGGTGGTAAAGCTAAAAAAATCTAGGATGAAATACATTTGCCCGTAAGACCTCTCATCAAACCTTATCCAGCAACTAAATCCCATATAAATAGAAATTAAAAATACTTCAAATAACTCTTAAGGGGTAAATGGTAAAGAACCCCTAATACCCTGTTATTATTTATGCTGATAGTCTAAAAGAGATGGAAGTTTTTAATCTTTTAGTTTCTCCATTTACGCAACTCGCTCTCAGTACACTTTGACCTTGTGTAAAGCAATCATTTTATTCTCCATGGCTTGGCTATTATCCACTAGAGAGCCGAAAGAGGAGCCGCCCTCTATCTTTCACGAGACTTGCAGATTCAAATAATACAAAACCGCATTGACCTCTCTCTCTCTCTCTTGGCTCAATATTACAGTTATATAATGCACATACACATCAACTTCCTAATCAATCCATGCACATTCTGTATCCAATTCTTTATGGTTTTACGCACTAAAAAAGTCACTGTCTACAGACTCTGCAAGGAACTTCCAAACAAACAAAAAGTTGTTATAGAAATTCGAAAACAAGAAGAAGCCCACTAAAAGTAGAAATCTTTCACGGACCCCATTATATTTTCTCATCTTGCAGAATTTTATTGGAGAAGAGAAAGTGTTCAAGTGGGCAGATTCTTGTACTTGTATGGTCATAAAACAAGTCACAATAATGATTTTCGTTGCATTTATCCATCACGGGTTACTACAAAACAATATTTGTTTTTAATCACTACCACCCTAATGCAAGTTTCCTCTCTATAAAATACCACCCTCCTCTGACACTAAAATTTGCCTCTCATTTCATATATTCCTTCTAGTGTGTGTATTCTCTTAGTTTTTTATAGAGAGGTCATGAAGAACCGAGGAATGGCCTTTTCATGTAATGGCAAAAGTAGCCACTACTCTGTTTTCCTCTGTTTCTTGTACATTATTGGCTTCATGCTTAGTCATTCTCTGTTAGAATTCAAGCCAGTTTTGGCTCAGAATTCGCCCGTTTTCGCTTGTGATATCACGAGCGATCCTGGGTTAGCGAATTTGACATTCTGCGACGCGTCTTTGACCGTGGAAACAAGGGTGAGTGATCTGGTGCAGAGATTGACATTGTCTGAAAAGATTGGATTCTTGGTGAGTGGAGCAGGTGGTGTGAGTAGACTCGGGATTCCGCGCTACGAGTGGTGGTCTGAGGCATTACATGGAGTTTCATATACTGGTCCAGGGGTACATTTTTCTGGTTTGGTTCCTGGTGCTACTAGTTTCCCTCAAGTCATTCTAACTGCTGCTTCTTTCAATGTCACCTTGTTTGAAACTATTGGAAAGGTAATCTTAGATTCAATTGATTCCATTTCTTCAGCTTTTAATTGTTTTGTCGTTTAATATTTTACACAATCAGGTTAAATAAGACATAATTACGACTATGATATGAGTGGACAAGTGACCTACTATAATTTCTTTACATTGTCCGTATGGGTAACTTAAATCTTTCGTTTCTTGATGTAACTGAGCTCCATCCTCCTCCTATATTTCTTTGTCTAGTATTTTTGTCCAAAGACGTTAGGAGAATTCTTTTAATCTGTATTTTCTTAAGGAGTTCAAATTCCTTAGATCATTAGAATTCTGTTTGGATATTTTTGGAAAAAGGATGAAATTTCTTTTATGAATGTTGATAGAAAGTGAAATTTAATTCTTGAGGCACCATTATTTTCAAAACCACCCCCCCTTTTTTCCCTATTAAAGAGACCTTTGTCCAGTTTTATGACTAATGCATGCTTAGGTTTCGTCTTACCGACGCTAAGTTGATTGCCACAAAAAACATTAGACAACGTGTTAATCGATAAGAAGGGCCAAAAGCTATGTATCATTATTTAACTTTGGAACTAAGGTAGCCATTTTTGGCTAAAGGAATCTTTATCATCAGAGCTAGTTTCTTTATTAATTAAATAGAAATAATGAAATGGCAACTTCTATTGATAATGTAAAGAAGTTTACATTATCTAAGTATCTTAACATGTTGTAGTAGCTAATTTGTCTTATATTCTAGATTACTAGTCTACTTTTATTTACCAGTTTTATTTTTTAGGTAATCTAATAATATAATTCTTATATACTGGTATTATATAAAAGTTAAACTTTATGCAAATGTATATATCTGAATGATTTCAGCTTGTAATGTGGTTTGCTTAGTCAGGTTAAATTGCATTAGCTTCTGAATTTTGGTTAAGATGGTTACATCTTTCAGAATGACCATCAGTGTCAAATGCATGAAACAAACAGTTCGGTTATTTATTAAACAGGTCTGCCTGAATAGCCCATTCACCAAATGGTAATGACAGGGATATTAGTAGAAAAGCTACTACATTTAATTTTTCAAAATTTGCACAGCAGAATCTTCCTTTTCTCTATGTGAAATCAAACTCTTGATAGGAAATATGAGGCTTTAGTTTAATTTTCATGTACTTATCACTTAAATCTTATAGAAAGCATTTGTGAATCACATATCAAACAAATTATTTCTTGAGTGGAGACGGACCTTGAGTTAGGAGTGAATTCAATTGAACCCATCATTTTTTACGTAGACCATAGATGTATGTGTGAGTAACTCTTAGACATAGCATAAATATTTAGTCTAGAACCCATAACTTTTACAAATTCAGAATTTTGAACCTCTTAAGTTTAAATACTGGATCTGCCTCTGGTTGCAGGTGGTATCTACCGAAGCTAGGGCAATGTATAATGTTGGTTTAGCAGGATTGACATATTGGTCTCCCAATATTAATATTTTCCGTGACCCGAGATGGGGAAGAGGCCAAGAAACACCAGGAGAAGATCCAACACTCACCAGCAAGTATGGTGCAGCCTATGTTAGAGGCTTGCAACAAACAGATGATGGTAGCAAAGATAAGCTCAAGGTTGCTGCTTGTTGTAAGCATTACACAGCTTATGATGTTGATAATTGGAAAGGAATCCAAAGATACAATTTCAATGCTGTGGTTAGTTCTCTCCTTGTGCTATTTCACTTAAAACATCTAGTCATTTAGCCATATCTTTTGGTCAAGTTTAGTAGTATGAGTGCTACAACAGGTTAAATTATGCTAATAATGTAAACATTCTTCTACACTGTAGTGTACATAAGTGAAATGCTTTTAGTATTTAATAAGATGGTTGCTTTGCTTCCTTTCTGAGTAGGTAACACAACAAGATATGGATGATACGTTTCAACCACCATTCAAGAGTTGTGTTCTTGAAGGAAATGTCGCGAGTGTGATGTGTTCATATAACCAAGTTAACGGCAAGCCAACATGTGGTGATCCAGACCTTCTTGCTGGGATTATCAGAGGAGAATGGAATTTAAATGGGTATAATATTATGCTTTCTTCATTTTTTTCCTTTCCAAAAGAGTTAGAAGCATCTATAGTACTTATACAAGTATGCTTAAAACAGATATATAGTTACAGATTGTGATTCATTGAATGAGATATTTAATTCTCAACACTACACCAAAACACCAGAGGAGACTGCAGCTTTGGGTCTAAATTCAGGTGAACTATTTTCTAACTCTTTATGTTTAGTGAATAATGCATTTCAGTTATATATACATATATTCCCTCTGTCACAATTCTGTGTCCAGTATAACATCATGACATAAAATGGGACGGAGGGAGTATTATCGTACCATTGACCTCTACTAAGGTTCGATCTTTGTATTACTAAGTCAAGAATCGTGTATGCATCTTGAATGTGACAGGGGTGGACCTGAATTGTGGATCTTGGCTGAGTAAATATACTCAAGGTGCTGTTAACCAAAAACTTGTGAATGAATTGGTTATTGACAGAGCC